>CAJQUN010001087.1:0-109170 GCA_907163345.1 Haberlea rhodopensis | reverse complement strand
AACTTTGAATTTATGGAACTTATGTCTAGCGGAAACGTTTTAGTTCTTATCGGATGTTTGACTTAATAATTTTTACCTGGGACTTTTATCTTAGAAAAATTTGGGCAGAGTCTCCTCTAAAAAAATTGTGCCCTGTGATCTACCAGATCACTACAACCACAATAACAAAATCATAAAATCAAAATAACTAAACCCAACTGAAGTCTCAATATCCCAAAAAACTAAAATCAAAATAAAGTACTCCATGTCCTCAAAAAAAAACATAACTCTCAACATAATTAACTTTTCATTGCATAACTAAATACCCTCTGCATCATCTAAGTCTTCAACTCCATCTGTAATATGTCACATTACAGGTAAGGTAAGGTAAGTTGCCATTTTATAGTAAGCATAATAAACATTTGATAAAAAGTCAAAAACATCATTTTTCATAATGTGACGAAAAATAATATACTTTCATATCCAAAATAACTTTCACACGTATATGGTTTAATCCGAGCAGTTAACGGAATCAAAATTTCACAAACGGAATCATAACGGAAATAACTGCACAGATAACCAACGAAACATAACGGAAACGAATAACAATATCATATAATGTCTTAACAGTATAGAATTAATCATTAACATAGCCATGCTGTAATGAAACAAATGCATACTCAAATACGGATGTGACACAATGATATCATTCCAGACTATACCCGCTGGAAGGGTATCGACAGATATTATACCCCCTCTGTCTTCGGGCAAAACGAAATGCGTTTCTTTATTCTCGTCGCCAACGAGCCGAAAGTATGCGCGTTTTTATCCTCGTCGCAATGCGAGACACAACGAAACGAAAATATCCACAGTTCACAAACCTCAAATCGTATTCACCGAATCAAGACAAACATGGCCTTTCAAAATAGTTTTTCACACACAATAAAATGTTATTCAAAATTCTATTTTTCAACAAAATACATTTCTTATCAAAAATCATCCTTCATAATAATTCTTGCATGCTTACTATCCGAAATCATTTCAAAAATAAACAATACGAAATACTTAAAATAATTTGCGGAAAATTGCAACTTCCTTTACGTACCTCAAAGCTTCCTATCAACGATAAATCTACAAACTCCCAAAATCTTCAAGATATCAAGGATTTCCTATTATCCATTTCAACAATATTAAAATCATATTCAATTAACTTGTTTCTAACACAACCTAACAAAATCCTAACTCTTATATTCTTCAAACTTAGGTTCACTATTCAGATTACCAAAGCCTACAAATATTTATTTTTTTTATAATAAACTTACTAATTCCTTGACAAACCATCATCAGTATTATCAAAAGCCACATAAAGTTTTTACTGTCTCATTTTTGTATTAGAGTTCCTCACAACAAATTTTCAACTTACAAGAGCTTGGTTCCTCTATT
This sequence comes from Haberlea rhodopensis, assembly GCA_907163345.1. Lineage (NCBI taxonomy): Eukaryota > Viridiplantae > Streptophyta > Magnoliopsida > Lamiales > Gesneriaceae > Haberlea > Haberlea rhodopensis. The sequence goes on along the minus strand of CAJQUN010001087.1, from coordinate 107,748 downwards.
TTTTTTTTTATGGCAAGATTAAATTTTGAAACTAAGATATTTATGTAATTTGAAGAATAAGTAGATACGAGACATGAATATTTAAATAAGTCATACCAACTAATTTCTAGAAATCTAAATTATATTGTAACAGAACCAAAAAGGCCTACTCTATAAATCATTACTAAGCAGGTGGAAGATAAATTGTTATACCAGCCTTTGACCCTATATTATTTCTTCTCGCTCGATCAACTCAACCTCTCAGACCTTTTCCCATGGTTTTGGCAGCGATCTAAATAGATTGAGAGACAAGATTGGCTTGCATCCTGTAATTGATTCAAGGCGGACAAATTAAAATCGTGGATTTCGGCGTTCAGTGGAGGATAGTGGCGCTTTTGGATTTAGGTAATAAGTCTGAGATGGGGAAGATGGAAAGGAATGGGTTTTTATTAATGGAGGAACTTGGAGTTAGAAAATTGGGAAGTAAATGGTATGTTTAATGGATGGAAAGAAACGAGGGGTCTAGGCACCAATTCTTTATGTACACAGGTATATTATTACTAATTTAATTAAATATTTTATGTTATTAGTATTATTATTATTATTATTATTATTTTATCTTATATTTATATGTATGTAGAAAAAAAATCGGGTACTTACAATTATGCTCCCACTGACCTTCTTGTAGACACAAGGTTCATCTACGTTTTTGATGAAACCCTGCATCATCAAAACGGAGATTTCAACTCCGAGAAGCTTGTTTCAATCCATAAATGGATCGTTGTAGCTTGCATATCTTTCCAGCATCCTTTGGATCGACAAAACCCTCAGGTTGTGTCATGTACACATCATCAAGTAAATTTCCTTAAGGAAAGCTGTTTTGACATCCATCTGCCAGCTTCATAGTCATGAAATGTAGTTATTGCAAGTAAGATCCTAATGGATTTAACCATGGCAACTGGTGAAAAAGTTTCATCATAGTCAATACCATGAATTTGTTTGAAACCTTTTGCAACCAGTCGACCTTTAAAGGTTTGTACATTACCATCCATATCGGTCTTTTTCTTGAAAATCCATTTGCACCCTATGGGTCTTACCCCTTCAGGCGGGTCAACAAAAGTCCATACTTGGTTTGCATACATGGATTCCATCTCAGATTTCATGGCCTCTTGCATTTCTCAGAATCAGGGCCCCATTATAGCTTCTTGATAAGATGACGGCTCATCCTCATCAATAAGTAGTAAGTCACCTTGTGAGTCACAAGAAATCCATATCTCTGTGGCTCACGGTGTTCTCTTATAGACCTACGCTGGGCATGTGTCTCTTGAGCAGGCATTTCATTCATAACAGCTTGTGGTTGTCTGCTCTGTTTCCATCTCAATATCATGTTCAATGTTTTCTTGTGGTTGACTTCACTAAGTTCTATTATCTCCCACTGGTTCTTCTCGAAATAAATTCTTTTTCAAGAAAGACACCAGTCCGAGCAACAACTACTTTGTTCTCGGTGGGATAATAGAAATACTATCCTTTCGTTTCCTTAGGATACCCCACAAATAAACACTTATCATATTTGGGTCCAATTTTATTGGAGGCGTGACGTCTCACGTAAGCCTCACAACCCCAAATCTTCATAAAAGACATACTAGGACGCTTCCTAGTCCATATCTCATATGGTATCTTTTCAACTGATTTAGATGGAACACGGTTCAGTATAAATATTGCTGTTTCTAAAGCATGTCCCCAAAAGGAGGTCGGAAGATCTGTATGACTCATCATTGATCGAACCATGTCCAACAAAGTTCGATTCCTCCTTTCGGATACACCATTCCATTGTGGAGTATACGGAGGTGTGAGTTGTGGGACTATCCCACACTCCTTTAGATAGTCATGAAACTCTTGGCTTAGGTATTCTCCTCCTCGATCTGATCGGAGGATTTTGATACTTTTGCCAAGTTGGTTTTGTACTTCATTCTTGAAATCTTTGAACCTTTCAAAGGTTTCATGTTTATGTTTCATTAGGTACACATACCCATATCTACTGAAGTCATCAGTAAATGTAACGAAGTATTGAAAACCACCTCTAGCATGTGTGCTTATTGGTCCACATACATCACAATGTATGAGACTCAATAAATCAGCTGTCCTTTCAACATGTCCCTTGAAAGCGGCTTTAGTCATCTTGCCCATTAAACAAGATTCACATGTTTCATATGATTCAAAATCAAATGAATCTAATACTCCATCCTTATGAAGTTTTGATATGCGATTCTCGTTTATAAGGCCCAAGCGACAATGCCAGAGATAAGAATCATTATTTAATCCTTTTAGTATTTATGTTATAGACAGGCATATCAAGATTTAATACATAAAGACCATTAATCAATTGTGCACTAGCATAAAACATATCATTCAAATAAATGGAGCAACACTTGTCCTTTATAATAAATGAAAAACCAATCTTGTCCAAACAAGAAATGAAATTATGTTTCTAGTAATATATGGCATAAAATAACAGTCTTGTAAATCTAATAATAAACCAGAAGGCAAAATTAAAGAGTAATCTCCTATAGCTAATGCAGCAACTCTTGCTCTATTTCCCACTCAGAGATCAACCTCGCCTTTCGCCAACATCCTACTCCTTTTGAGATCCTGCACATTAACACAAATGTGAGAACCACATCCAGTATCTAATACCCATGATGAAGAAGTAGATAAATTGACTTCTATAACAAAATACTGAAGTGGAAGTCACACTTCCCTTTGTCTTCTTAAGATCTTCCAGATATAATTTGTAGTTCCTCTTCCAATGACCGGTCTCACCGCAATGGAAGCAGTTCCCTTCCTTAGCCACTCCTCCATTTGGCTTGAGTGCAGAAGCATGAGGCTTAGATTTAACAAAGACTTTCTTGTTCTTCTTAAAGCCTTTTGATTTAGCCTTTCCCTTGCTCTTATTCACAATAAGAACATTAGTGGGCTTAGACTTCTTTGAGTTTGTTCATATGTTCTCAACATACCAAGCAATTGCGGTAGAGTCTTTTCGATTTCAATCATATTGTAATTCAAGACAAATTGACTGTAGCTTTCAGGCAACGATTGCAATATTACGTCAATGGCCAACTCTTGGTCCAATGGAAAATCCAGCTTCTCAAGATTCTCAATATGCACAATCATCTTCAGTACATGAGTTTCAACAAGGCTTCCTTCTACCATTCTGCACTGGAATAACGCTCTAGAGACGTCATACCTCTCTTGTCTAGCTTGTTGTTGGTAGAGTTGCTTTAAGTGCTCGATCATATCGAACGCCTCCATTTCCTCATGTTGCTTCTGAAGCTCAGAGTTCATGGTGGCAAGCATAAGGCAACCAACATCAAGTGCGTCATTCTGATGCTTCTTGTAAGCATCCTTATCGGTTTTAGCGGCCGTCACGGGAGGTTCCTCAGTAGGTAAGAGTTCCTCTAGGACATATTGATTTTTCTCTTGTTTGAGGACAATCCTCAAATTCCTATACCAGTCTAGAAAATTAGTCCCATTTAGTTTGTCCTTCTCAAGGATCGATCGCAATGATAGTGTGCTAGTTACGTTGTTTGATGCCATGGATATCTACAATATAAATATGCAAAACAAGTTTATGATTTTATTCATTTAATAAGGTCTTATATTAAATGACACTCCCACTATTTTGTTTAAAATATCAGCCCTCAAAACTTTAGTGGGCCATGATCCATATTTCACCTAACCCCGAGTTAGCTTTGGCTAATCACCCAAGACTCAGTTATTTAGGTAGACAACACTTTGTCAATTACATCATATGTAATTCTTGGATGGTTGGACGAACAACACTTTGTTCAAATTCATCTAATAAATTAATATACAACCCCATGCCTCTATGTTCCCAATCCTATTGAGATAACGCTAGTTAAGTCGAACCCAATTTTAAAATAACACGGATATCACTTTTATCCTTTCGCGCCTTACCAAGATTGTCTCGGTGCTTTGCTTTGGCAAACCCACACATGTTCAATCGAAGTCTTGACGAGTAATTTTAATTGGAAGGCATCTTGATTGACTTAATATTATAAGAGGGATTTAAAGATCTCATGATTTTATTAATATTGAAAATATGTCTGATACATATATAAATATATACATATCTACATATATGTATATCAAGCATCAATATTAAATAAAACGATAAACATGCATCCCATACATCAACATAAAATAAATGTAACATGGTTATAGCCCCAACTAATGATTTTCTCAAGCCAATGAGAAAAATCATAAAGGTCAACCTAGGAAACTTCTCCAAGCACCTCTTTGACTCCCTTTTGTGAATAGCCTCCTCATCCCGGCACCTTGGTCCATCTTCATTGATCTCCATCAACAAAATAAACTATATTATATAACAATTACATGATATAGAGAATTCCTCGAGTTACATTCGAGGGAAACATAGGGGAGGGATAACATTTAGGAAAAATAGAGAAGGCACGACACGCAGGCCGTATTAAATTACAAACATTCACAAAATCCTATCTAATAGGTCATAGGGCTATAACCATGCACCATGCTCAAACAACACATAAAACATGCTATAACAATTAATGAATTAAATTCTAAACATTTTAAAATTTAATTCCAATTAAAACTGTAAAATAAAATTTTATGAAATCATCGTACGCTCGGGACATCACATGTAGGGTGCTTATCGGACCGGGTCGATCCGGACCCGGTCCAAAACCGGACCGATTAGTCCGGTCCGAAACCGGAACCGGACTAACCGGTCCCGAACCGGTTGGACTAACCGGTCCCGAACTGTTCTGGAACCGGTTTGATACCGGACCGGATCGGTTCTACCGTTCCGGATCCGGTATCTTACCGGTTCCGGACCAAACGATCCGGTTCCGGATTGAACCGGAACTGGATCCATTTTTTTAAAAAAAAAAAAAATTCGATAAATCCTTTCCTTTTTTCCTTTTTTTTTTTAAAAAAAAAGAAAAAAAAAGAAAAATCCGGTTCCGGGTTGGAACCGGTCCAACCCGGAACCGGTGGAACCAGAATCGGATCCGATCCGGTTCCTTATCGGATCGGACCGGTTCCGCCTGTAACGGGCCCGAAAACGGCCGGTTCCGGTCCGGACCGGGCCGGTTTGATCCGGTAACCACCCCTAATCACATGCCACGGATACTTGGTGTGTCTCAAGCCATGGACTTGCTAACCTTAGCAAGCTTACGGTTGCAGCCATGTCTCGGACCAAGGTTCGAAAACCCTAGCATAACCCACGGCCCAACCATGCACGAGACTAGGGTTCGAAACCCTAGCCATGTGCGGCGGTTTGGAGCTCATCGAGCCAAAAGGGTTCGAAACCCTAGCCACAAGACGGCGGCGGCCGAGAGCCATGGAGCCTAGGGTTCGAAACCCTAGTCCAACGGCGGCGGCTCGGCCCATGCTCGAGCCAAGGGTCCGAGACCCTAGCTTCATGCGGCGGCCGTGAGGTTCTCTCGAGCCAATGGCTCGGTTTTTAGCACGTATTCTCGTATACTTCGATCCGTCAATTATATCACATATAATATTGCGATAATTTTCCCAAAATCGATTAATATATGAATCATACAATTTTAAAGTGTGACATCCCCGAAATGGTTAATTGCATTTGGGCATTAATTGTGCTTATATGATTAATTATGTGGTAATTAATTATGCATTGGTTTGATTTATCATATGGAAATGCATGGTCATGTGGATAGGGTGACTCGGGGGTGCATTTCGGGGTGCATGTTGGCCATGTTGGGAATTATGGTTGGAAGCATGATTTATTTGCCATGGTTAGCAATTAATTGGAAATCATGATTTAATTGATATTTTGGTGCATTTGGTTTAATGCTTTGGAAAATATCATGTTGGGGTGTTTTATACACCATGGGTTGTGGATTGCATTTTTAATTAACTCACTTTATACCCCAACCCCACCTCATCCACTCATTCTTACTTTTCACTTTACCAAAATCACCACCCAAACCCTTTCCCCTTTCCATTTTCGAGTTGGAGCATAAGGGTGAAGAGAAACTTTTCAAAATCTTGATTTGTGGAGTATATTGGGTGATTTGAGGTCCCCAAGAGGTATGGATACCTCATGGTTAATTTTGTTGTGTTTTATTTAAGTTTGGGTTGATTTTGAAGAGTTTTAAAATGGGTTTGTGTTGGGTTGTTGTGGTTTTGGTATTATTTTGGGTGGATGTTAAATATATGAGTTAATGTAGATGTTTATTGATGGTTTTGAGTGGTTTTGTATGGTTGGTGTTGGATTAATTGAGTTTGTTTGAGTTGGGGTTGAAGATGGGTGAATAGTGCCCGAAAATCGGATGCCCAGGGCTCGGCGATCGATCGGTGCCTTCCGCGATCGATCGCGTGCAGCAGTGCTGAAGACAGTGGACTTCAGCGATCGATCGCGAGTTTGGCGCGATCGATCGGCGAGGCCGCGATCGATCGGCGCAAACTCAGCGATCGATCGCGGATTGAATATTTTTGTTGGGCGAGGCAGAGAGGTCTCGCGATCGATCGGGGCTTTATGGCGATCGATCGCGAGACACCAAATTTGGCGTTTTTGGATTTTTTTGTAGGATTTTTGGTATCGGACTATTATTGGGTTCTAATTGATTTGTGTGAATGTGTAGAACCATCCCAGGTGGCAACACAGCCAAGGCATTGAAGTCCTACCATATCCTACATTTTGGAAAGGTACGTAGTGGACGTACGGGCACCCAACGGTACATGTATCTTATATACTCATTGTTTATGCATTGTGGATGCAAGTATATATGTGGTATTGCATTGTGGATGCAAATACATGTTATGCATGATGTTTATAGATGCATATGATTATTGGTGCACATCCCATGAGTCGTGGTCATCCCTTGATGATTTTAATGCTTGCCGCTATTTGTTTGGTTCCGCTAAATGTGAAGCGAGGGGTGGGAGCGCCGCATGTCACATTTGAGCGTGGTTATCATATAGGGCGAGGAAAGGGTATTTGCCGCTCAATGTGAGGCGAGGGGTGGGAGTCCCGCATGTCCATTGAAGCGAGGTTATCCTATGCCGCCTATATGTAAATAAGCGAGGGGCATTAAAATACATTGTGATGGACAGACTAGGGATTGGTGATCAGTATTTGGTATTGATGAGATGGTATATGTGATGACATGTTTAGACCATTAAAAATAATCTATTGATTATACTCATGAGTTATGGTACAGGGACAACCAAACGGGAAGCGTTTGAAATGCATGGGGAAAACAGGAAGTGTTTTATTACGATTATGCATTTACGCTTTATCTTCATATTGTGTTGAATATGAATGATTATTATTGCTCATGTTTGGGGGTTGTCCTTGTAGGTACACGTTTGGCATGATAGAAGGGCTAGACGGGTTGAGATGGTGAGCTTATTGAGGATGCTTTTGGGACTTGAAGGACATGATTATTTTGGATAGTATCTACTCTAGGAGTAGTATAAAACTATAGTTGAACACATTCATTGATTGGAATGTAATTAATCCATTTGGTAGTCCTTATTTTTGGCATGTAATGCTTAAGCTCATAGACTCAACACGTTCTTTTACACTCTGATCTTTATAGTAGCTCTATTATGCCTTGATTCCGCACTTAAGGATTAGGGTCCTTACATTAGTGGTATCAGAGCAGTGGTTAGAGAACCCGGGAACGAGTGAAGGGTAGCCTTAGCATGATTGGCTAGGTGCTTACATTTGAAGCATGTTTATGCATGTGGTGCACATTAATGTATATCCTGTTATACTAACGTGCTTATTCTCATTCCTGTTATCTAACGGCATAACATATATATTGCTTTGGAATTGTTGTTAACATTTGTGTTACAGCATGGCCGCTAATGAGGAGGTTGGAGATGTTGGTAGTGTGAACGCAAGCGTTGGACAAGTGAACCCTCTACCTCCACCGGCCGTAGGCATGAAGCCAGTAGCTCAGTTATTACTACCGGGTGAGATCAGTTTGACGCAATTTCTGTCTTACCATCCGCCCCGGTTTGAGGGGACAGAGTCCGGAGAGGAGGCTGAAGAGTGGTTGGAAAGACTTGAACAGATCTTTGTATCGGCTCCTTGTGCTGTTACAGCTTGGCTGAGGCTGGTGGAGTTTCAGTTAGCTAAGAAACCTCTAATGTGGTGGAGGAGCACGTCGATGGAGCTAAGAGCACTAGGTGCTGTGATTGATTGGACACTCTTCAGGACTAGGTTTCTGAACCGGTACTTCTCCGCAGCGGCGAGACAGACGAAGGAGGACGAATTTACAAGTTTGAAACAGGGGAACATGACGGTGTCAGACTATGCCACGCGGTACTCTTCGTTGCTGAGGTATGTTCCCCACATTGCCACTAATGGGCATGCAAAGATGAGGAATTTTATGAAGGGGTTGCGACCGGAGCTCTATGACCGGGTTATCACCAATAACCCAACTTCTTTTGATGATGCTCTCACAAGGGCGGAGCTTGCCGAGCTTGGGGTGGGAGCTTATCCTAGTGCTATGCCACCACTTGTACCGCAACAGAGGCAGACTAATGACAGCTTGAGGCCCCGAGGAGAGCCATTTAAACCCCGTGGTGCCTCTTCATCTTCGCGATTTGGTGGAAAGAAATTTTTTGGACAGAAGCAGGAGGGCAAGAAGGGCAATTGGTCCGCCAACCGAGGATCCACGCAAGGAAATAGGCCGGGAGAGCCTAGGTGCGACAATTGTGGAGGGCCACATTCTTCAAACAAGTGTCCTGCCTGTTATATCTGTGGCAAGATGGGCCACATCGCTCGGTATTGCCCCACCCGGGGAGGACAGTCAGAGTTTCAGGGCAACAGGCCGAGGTTTGAGGATAGGACAGTGCAGTATAGGCAGCAGTTTGGGCCTCGACCATCGAGAGGTCAGACAGTGGGACCGCCCTAGGGACAGGTGTACGCGCTGACCAGAGAGCAGGCCCAGGCAGCCCCATGCAGTGTCGGACACTCCGCGGACACGGATACGGGTACGACACGGTGTCCGACACGCCACGTGGCGTGTCTGGACATTTTTTATAAAAACAAAATTTTGACACGTTTCGGACACGATATGGGCACGGCGGGAAACGTTATTGACACGGCAGGCACGGCATGGACATGTCGTGGAAGCGGGAAAAATGATTTTTTTATAAAAAAAATTTTATAAAATTTTTTTTAAAAAAATTTATACTTTTTTTTTTACAAAAATATTAAAAAAATTATAACTTTTTTTATGGTTATGTAGTTTGAGTGGGGTTTTTTGTATGCATTAATTAGTGAATGAAATGTCTACAATTTGACATCATTTTCAATTTTAGTATTCAAATATTTGATAATTAAATTTTTTTCTTGAATTTTAGTATATTAGAACATAAAGAATATGCAGAATATATATACAAAAAATAAAAATTCTTGTCATACCCTAGAAGTGTGGTGTCCTGTAATTTTTGAAAACACCTGTCTCGTGTCTGTGTCGCATCGTACCCGTGTCCGTGCAACATAGCTTTCAATTGAATGGAATGACGGTTTCGTTAACTTGGTCTCGACACAAGTCTCACACTTATGTTTCAAGTTAACATTCATTTGAGGCAATAAGTTTAACTTCATTAATTTGTTAAGTGAACCATAATTCACATGACCCAAACGATTATGCCATAAATTACAAGACTCAATCAACAAGTAGAATCATTCACTATATTGCTTTCAAATTGACGTATGACTGTCATTGCATTCACTTTGAATATGCTTTTTTCATATAGCATTTTTCTACAAAAACTTCATTTTTGGAGAGTACAGTTTTTCCATATTCTAAAATTAGTCTAAAATCCACCTTGACTAGAGCCTATCCAGATATCAGGTTCTTTCGGATGTCGGGAACATGTAGGACATCTATCAAAGTCAATCCATTTCCCGAAGTCATCTATAGAACCACCTTCCACAGTCCAACTACCGGAGATGTAGTGGAGTTTCTCATATAGATTTGGCGCCCACTTATTGGAGTGTATGTGGAGAACATGACTTTGTCCGCCGAGTTCGCTTCAAAGATCACAGCGGTTAACATTAGATCATTCAACTCATCCGAGATCCGATCATGTTCGGTCACATTGACTTGGTCTTTTGCTTTCCCACGAGTGTCTTTGTTGCGACAATCATTTGCCATGTGATTGTGCTTTCCACACTTGTAGCATTTTCCTTTGAACTTTTTCGTCTTGCCATTGTTGGAGGCCGTACTGTCAAACTTATGCGTTGATCTGGTTCTTTGTTCAACTAGGTTAGCCCGTTGTTCCATTTGAACCCTACCCGTCTTTGTGATGCCCCGATGTTCGATTAACGTTAATTACATTTAATTTTGTTAAATTAATTTAGTAAATATAAAATTTGTATTAAAATGATATATTTCATTTTGTGATTGTAGTAGTGACACGAAGTCAGGTGTGAACTGTACATGCAATGTACATGCACCAGTACACCGGTGACATTTCGATGTTCATAATTGGTCGGGAATTAATATATATCGATGTAGGACGTAAAGCACACAGTAAACATATGCAAAAACACACAGATCGTGGAAACCTACTAAAAGGTGCAAAAACACACACTTCGCGCGATTCACCGACCACGATGTACTTATCCGCTCCGTTCGCCGCCGTCCGACCACCACTCAATGAGACCGACCTACCACCGTGTTCCTAACTCAGAGGCGCAACTTTCCATACCAGATAATTGAATTTTGGTGTTCGAAAAGTGCTTCAATTTTACCCTGGAACCTGGAACGGACGAGATCATGCAGACTAGGGTTCTGAGCTTTTGGTTCGATTTCTTCGAGTTTACAACAAATTGGACGAAACCATACACAAACTATCTTCCCATCACCTGGACGAAGCTTTATGAACCGGCAAACGCCTATACCGCCGCCGTAGCTCGCCGAAATTGGAGAAAAAGCGTGCGTGACAATGTGCGAAAGTTGGGTAAAATTCGATATTCGATTTTTCCGACTTTGCTTCGATAATTATCAGTTGATTTGGACTATAGTTAGTAAAAAATAATTTGAATTGGTTAAAAATAATTTAACAAATTAAATTGAGATGTAATCGCATCAGTTTAATTACCCTAAATTGGTTCAGCTATGACTACAATTGATAATCAATGTTTAATGAGTAATTTAGTGAATTGTGAATTTCATATACAGTGAATACATCGACTCTACAAGTTCAAGCCGACCCTTAGATATCGAGAAGTAAAGGTATGTTGCGATCGGGTAACATACGATAGGTATCTGTATCAGATGGTATATGATTTGATGACTTCTGTGAATTACTTGATTTTATGTGGCTACGTGATTTAAATTATGTGGCATTCATGGCATTCATAATTGTATATCGATGTATGAAAATAAATGTTTTGTTAACACACATCAGTTTTTATACATACATCGATGCATGACATACATGTTGAGCTACGATTCTTTGATACCCTATTATTTTGGATTCGATCAATCATAAGGGTTGTACACGGTCCTATGACTGGCATTAAGTGGCCTGAAAGGCATAGGGATTCGTGACCCTTATGATTGCTATGATTTGTTGATATTGGGGATTGGTGGCGTTTGCCGACGTCATCCTCTGGATTATCCATATTTATTGAGACTGGTATAAGGCGGCGCCATGCTGACTTCATCTGTATGATATGATCTGATGTCAAGAGCTGGGATGTGGTGACGCTTTGACGACGCACCATATAGACATTCCTTTGCTTGACATGCTAGCGCGATTTAGCTATGTAGTATTTGGACTTTCATTTATTGGCTCCTAGATACCCAGCGGATGGGTGTATGATACCGACATGACATGACATGCATTGCATTTCATTTCATATATCATTTTATAGATACATGATGTATATTCCATGATCGTTCCATATTGGGCTTTTGCTCACCCCCAAGGGGGGCTGTTGTTGTCTTTGTGTGTGGACAATGACAGGCTTTACAGTTGGCCAGGACCCCTGAGAGTACACATCTGGTGGGAGCCACACTTGAGAGGTTTATTTTCCTTCTTATCTAAGTCGTATATGTACCAGGGGTGTGTCCCTGGAGTGTAGGGAGTTTATGTATATTTAGTTTTGCTCAGTATGGATTTGTGTTTCATAGTTTGATTTGTGTTGATGGAGATGAAACTGATGGTATCTCTATATATTTTGACTATTGGTATTTGTGGTATGTTTCTCGTGCGATGAGGTCATGTCGAAATTTTTAGGGCCACATGTTACTAAATGTTAAACAAATCTTCCGTTGTTTACGCTATAATTATAATTGTGTGATAATTAATCACATTATTAGGATTGGCCCTCACAGTATTCCTCTCGGAAACTTTGTTGTACTCCTCGATTCGTAGTCGAACCACACGATCTTCAAGACTCATCTCCTTTCGTTTGTGTTTCAGATAGTTCTTGAAGTCCTTCCATATAGGAGGCAATTTCTCAATCATGGCGGCGACTTGGAATGAATCACTTAGACTCATTCCCTCCGCATGAATGTCATGCAAGATCACTTGTAAATCTTGCACTTACGCCATCACAGGCTTGATATCAACCATCTTGAAATCCAGGAACTGTCCAACTATGAATTTCTTCATGTCGGCATCCTTGATTTTGTACCTCTTTTCCAGTGATGCCCGTAGTTTCTTTGCTGTTTTCACAAGACAATAAACGCTATATAATTTATTGTCTAACCCAGTTAGGATATAGCTCTTGCATAGGAAGTCGCTTTGATTCCATGCGTCAAGTGCTGCCCTCTTTTGGGTGTCAGTCTTCCTTCTTCAACCGTAGGAGCATCCTAGGTTAAGAACCCTGTCAAACTCAGCGTGGCCAAGTGAAAGAGCAACTTTTGTTGCCACCGCTTGAAGTCGTTCCCATTGAACTTTTCAGGCATTTCACCATGATGAACATGAGTCGTTGTTGCACTCGAATAAGCCATTTGTGCCGATATTGTCTTAAGATTGTTGTATGTTTTCTCTCTCAAAGTGTATCTCAGGAATTTAATAACAAAATAACAATGACTTCAAAATTTTATGTTGATACGAGATTTGTAATCTCCGTCCTTAAGATAATATTGCCCCGCCTTGGTGCTAACGGATTGCTATGACAATTTTCTCCCAAGATACAACGACTATGACTTGTGATAGGAGCACTCCAAATCACAAGTCCTCAAACCACAAAAGTTCAAAGCACTCAAAAAGAAGAAACTTGATGAACAAACAAAATGCTCTAAATTTAATCTTTTGGTTTGCTGTAAATTTCAAAATCTAATTAATAAAACTAGTGGAGAATGTCATATATATACTAAACCAAAGATAGGAGTCCAAAAGTCGCCATTTGGATGGACCCCATCAAGAAAAAACGCATCCCAACATGAATGGACACACCATTCTTGGCAACAGACACGAGGCTCGATCGACCGAGCATGGTGCTCGATCGATCGAGCACATGTTTCCATCAACAAGAATTTTGCTGCCTTGCTCGATCGATCGAGCGCCTATTTTTTTTTTTACTTCAAAATTCCAACACTCTAAACCTTCGTTTCACTCCATAATCGACAAAAAGTGAACTTAGATTCTTGACAAATGTAGAGAAGAGGCTGGATGTCTGAGCCTATTTTTTGAAGGTATTCCAAGATAGTCAAAAGTTTGTGACGACTATTCTATATCCATCGTGATAGTAGTATGTGAATAGAATAGCATAAAACAATAATATATATATATATATATAATGATACATGTGACGCAATATCATCAACCTATTATCAGCTGGAATCATTTTCGTAGATTATTTTAAAATCAAAGGATAATCTTTGCGGATCCGCTGACCAGATGGTTAAATAGAGAGTTAGTTATAAATTCACCAAGGGGAATGTGACTTTAACATACCTTCGTTAACTATATATCCCAAGAACTAGATTTAATAGGACAATTAAATTGCACTGACTTGGTGGATCACTGTTGGGGGTTATCACTATGGTGAAACAATTATTGTGGAGGATAAACATACTAGTTTCATTGATTGTCATGCTCCGAAAATTAGCGGAACAATGTAGATTGTTCTTATTAAGAATCAACTATGTGAGTTAGAAGTGAGACCACTTTGAAGGAATTGTAGGACTCAATTCTATACCCACTCGTAGAATCAGATGTGTTTATTGCCAAAACAAACACAACATGATAACCGGACCGTATAAAGAAGAATCTTGTATGAAGTATATCGTAATTTACACAAACGACAAAGGATTTCAAGGACATCGCCATTGGTCGGTTAGTAAAACAAATGTATTTCATAAGGTAATTTACACAAACGACAAAGAATCTTATACAGAACTAAACATTATGAAGGTGTAGAATTGTGAAGTCAACAGGCCCTCCACTCGTTTCTTGGCTTCTTTTTGCTCTGCAATTTCTTTTCTTCACGGGACATCATGCATACTTCCATAACTCGTTTCTTGGCTTTCTTTGTAACAAAGTTCAAATTCGGTCCAGTTCGCATGTAAAACTTTGTACTAAGTATTAGATATTTTCAAGGCAATATTGAAAATCATAAATCCAAATACTCAAAAGTCCAAGATCTACATCATGTCAAATCATTAGAATTCGCATATCTAAAATTATAAATATATCTGGATATATTGTAAGCGATTGAAAATTGCGGAATGAAACTGACAATCAGTTACAAACTGATGAACATGAGCCATGTGGTTTGTGGTCTTTCTCAACCAAATGTCCTTATTCCTCAATGAGACTGTCGTCTCTCTTCCTGATGGGAAGAATAAAAATTGTGTGCGATTTGGTATATATTGGTATGTATTCAATAAGTCCATATCAAATTCAGTAGTCTTGGGCTTACAATATTAGACCACTAAATTTCATCCCATTAGTTTAAAATAGCTAATATAATTGAATAAAATGCGTCAGCCCTATAATATATCAGAAAACCCACAGTTTTCCTAATATTCTCCCACTTTGGCTACATTTCAGTCATGAATCAATTATATCACAAGTTCATTAGGAACACATTTGTATGTTATTTATCCTTAAACTATTAATGAACAATCTGGTACATCTTATATATTAATAATGGAACCATCGCAGCTTTTATCATAATACAGTCGTGACTAAACCATGATAATCACCATACTAATATACTCAATGACATAGATCAAATGTGGATGAGTAGCATGTAAATTACATGCAATATGATCTCAGACATGTCTATTTCCAACTAGTTCTTCTTTAGTCCATAGTGAGATCATTCAGAAGTTCTTAACGCAATACAAACATTGCAAATAGAAAAACATAAATGAGTTCGTAAACAGGATCATAAACCATCAAATTTATTCTGCAGAAAATCAAACAATTCAATGTGTACAGCAAACACTTAGTACAGAAAAATGACTCCCACTAAACCAAGGTATCCTCAGAAGTTAATGGGTCGGCTAATATAAAATATGTCCATATATGCTCTATAAAAATCTGTTTATCCTGAACTCTTTCTGTGATATCCCCGAAATAATTATATGCAATTTGGGCATTAATTATGCTTATGTGATTATTTATGGTGATAATTAAATTATGTGTTGGAATTAATTATCTTGGTGAAATGCTTAGTCACATGGTAGTCGTGACCCGGTAGAGCATTTCAGGGTGCGTGTTATGCATGTTGGGAAATTGGGTGTTATCATGGGTTAAATGTGATGGTTGATAATTATTTGGTGAAACATGTATTTTATTGAGGTTTTGGTGCATTTTGGTAAAAATGCTTTTAAAATATCATGTTGGGATATTTTATGCATCATGTTAATTGTTGGTGTACAATTTTAATTAACCCTTTTAACCCCACTACCCCACCTTATACACCTCACTTTACCAAATCCCCAATTCACTCTCCCAACACTAACCCATTTACCATTTTCGTTTTTGGCTTGAAAGTGGAGGGGAAATCCTTGCAAAAGTCTTGTTAGTGAGATTATTGGTAGGATTTGGAGTCCCCAAGAGGTATGGATACCTCCTTGTTGTTTTTATAATGTTTGGTTTAGTTTTGAAATGGTATTTGTTATTTGGAAATAGGTTTGTTTTGGGTTGGTATTGGTTTTGATTGGTGTTGGATTTTTGGTAGTTTTAAGGTGTATTTTGAAGGTTTATAATGTTTTTATGTTGTTGGTTTGAAGGTATAAGTGTTGGTATGGTTTGGGAAGAAAATGTGGAGCAAAAATGGTGATTCTTTGAAGTGCAGGGATCAGCGATCGATCGCCCGTTTCTGGCGATCGATCGCGCGTCACCAGTGCACTCCAACATCGCTTGGTGATCGATCGCCACATTTGGGCGATCGATCGGTGAGGCTGGCGATCGATCGCGCCAAATGTGGAGATCAATCGCCGAAGACAGAAAAGTTTGGCAGCGGGCAGAGTGGTCTCGCTATCGATCAGGCCCTCGCGGCGATCGATCGCGAGACACAGAAAAGTGTGTTTTTGGATTATTTTGTGGAATTTTTGATATTGGACTATTATTGGCTCCTAATATTGGTTTGTGTGAATATGTAGAACCATCCCAGGTGGCCACACAGCTTAGGAGATAAAGTCCACGACACAACACATTTTGGGACTAAGGTACGTAGTAAGACGTACGGGCATCGGACGGTAAAACATATTTTACGTATCGAATTTGGCTATGCATTATGGTTGCATACATGGTCTTAGTTATGCAGTATGGTTGTATACATGGTTTGGATATGCATTATGGTTGCATGTGTATATTGGATGCATTGGTGCATGTGATTGTGAGTCAAGATTATATTCCAGTGATGAAGAATACTTGCTGCCTTCATGTCGAAGCGATGATAGAATACTTGCCGCTGTCATATTATAGCGATGAAGAATATTTGCTGCAAATATGTCGAAGCGAAGGATCATGCCGCTGTCATATTACTATTACGAAGGATATTATGCCGCTAATATGTCGAAGCGAGTGGTATTAATGTCGCTGTCATGTAAACGCGAGGGGTATTATGCCACTGATATAATAAGACTGGAACTGGCCATTGGTATACATGGAATGGGTGCATGTCATGACATACATTATTGGTATTATAATCCATTGATTATGATTGTGGTACAGGGACAACCAATGGAGCTTTTAAATGTATTAAATACAGGAAGTGAATCGTATTTACGGTTTATGCATTTGAATTACAATCATATTATTGTGAATATGATTTATATACATGCTCATGGTTTTGGGGTTGTTCCTGTAGGTACTTTTGGGCGGACGGGCTAAGGCGGGTTGATGCAGTGAGCTTGTGAGGAGTGCTTTTGGTGTAACAGTCCTAATTCTTTTGTATAGTCTCTACTCTAGGAGTAGTGTAAAGCTATAGGGTTAATATTCAATTGATTGGGAATGTAATTTAATCCTTTTGGAAGTTTTGTTTTGGCACTGTAATCTAATAGCTCAAGGCATCAACACGAACTTTATACTCTATAGATGTATGTTAGCTCTATTTACGCCTTTAATCCGCACTTAAGGAACTAGGTCCTTACATTAGTGGTATCAGAGCAGTGGTTAGAGAACCCGGGAACGAGTGAAGGGTAGCCTTAGCATGGTTGGCTAGGTGGTTACATTTGGGGCATGTTTATGCATGTGGCGCATATTTGTGTACACAATTGTTACACTAACATGCTTATTATCTTTCATATTATCTAACGGTATGGCATATGTATTGTTTTGGAATTGTTTTTAACCCTTGTGTTACAGCATGGCGGCTATGAATTTGGGGAACCTCAATGAAGAGGTGGGTGATATTGGAAGTGTTAATGCAAGCATAGCTCAGACGAATCCTTTACCTCCACCGGCTGTGGGAGTGGAACCGGCGGCACAGTTGTTGTTGCCTGGGGAGCTTAGTCTGACACAGTTTCTGACTTTCCACCCGCCCATGTTTGAGGGGACAGAGACAGGGGAAGAGGCCGAAGAGTGGCTAGAGAGACTGGAACAGATATTTGTGTCCGCGCCTTGTGCTAGGACGGCTTGGTTGAGACTAGCGGAGTTCCAACTGGCGAAGAAGTCTTCAATGTGGTGGAAGACGATTGTGATGGAGTTGAGGGCCCAAGGTATGGTGATTGACTGGACCTTATTTAGAACCCGGTTTCTAAACCGGTACTTCTCGGCTGCGGCTAGGCAAACAAAGGATGAAGAATTCACAAGCCTAAAGCAAGGGAGCATGACAGTCTTGGACTATGTCATGCATTACTCATCATTGTTGAGGTATGTTCCCCATATCGCAACAAACGAGCATGCCAAGATGAGGCACTTTTTGAAAGGGCTGCGACCGAAATTATTTGATCGGGTTATTTCCAACAACCCGACATCTTTGATGATGCGCTTGTTAGAGCGTAGTTCACAGAGATAGGAGTGAGTGCTTATACTGATGTCGTGCCCCCACCAGTTTCATCACAAAGATCTACATCTGAGAATCTGAGGCCCTGGGGAGGATCTTTTAAGTCACGAGGGACTTCTTCTTCTTCCCGGTTTAGCGGAAGGCGGCCGGATGGCCGGAAGCAAGGGGACCGGAGGGGTGGTGCATCTACTTTTGGGGGACCAACTCAAGCTAATAGAGTTGGAGATGTTAAGTGCCACTTTTGCAGAGGGCCACATTTGATGCGTGATTGTTCTGCGTGCTACATATGTGGCAAGCCGGGCCACATTGCTCTACGTTGTCCCAATCGGGAAGGACAGACGGATCTTAGGGAAGGTCGAGGGAGGTTTTCTAGTGGGACGGTACAGCAGAGGCCACCGATGGTGCCTCGACATATGGGAGGACAGGCGATGGAGCCACCTCAGGGACAGGTCTATGCACTGACCAGGGAGTAGGCCGATGCAGCTCCAGAGGATGTGATAGCTGGTACGTGCCTTTTATTTACATATTCCGCCTTTATTTTGATAGACACAGGTGCTTCGCACTCCTTTGTGTCTGCGGATTTTGTGGAGAGACATCATATGTGCACGTCTCTGTTACCCACGTCTCTATTGGTCTCGACACCCACGGGAAGAAACGTTGTCGCCGATCAGTTTCTGATGGGCTGCCTCATTTATTTTGAGGGCAATGAGATAAAGGCAGATTTGATTGTATTGGGTATGTCATACTTCGACTGCATTGTGGGCATCGACATTCTGAACAGATATCAGGCAGTGGTAGATTGTTGGCAGAGGACAGTTCGGTTTAGATCTAATTTGGGAATTCAGTGGACTTTTTATGGGAACGGGTCTCGTGCGAAGATTCCGTTGATTTCGGCGATGAAGATGTCCCAATTACTGGAACGTGGACACACGGCCTATCTTATCTATGCCGTGGACACGAGGGGGAAGAATAAAGAGTTGAAGGTAGGGGATGTGCCCGTGGTAGCAGAGTTTGCTGATGTGTTCCCGGAGGAGATTCCAGGATTCCCACCGGCTAGAGAAGTCGAGTTTGGGATTGAGTTATTACCAGAGATATCCGCTATTTCTCGTGCCCCTTACAGAATGGCACCGGTAGAGTTAAGGGAGTTGAAGGAGCAACTACAGGAACTCCTTGACAATTGATATATACGCCCTAGCGTATCGCCTTTAGGCGCACCAGTTCTCTTTGTGAAGAAGAAGGATGGTTCGATGCGTTTGTGTATCGATTACCGGCAACTGAATAAGGCCACGGTGAAGAACAAGTATCCTCTCCCGAGGATTGATGATTTATTTGATCAGTTGCAGGGTACTAAGCTTTATAGCAAGATTGACTTGAGGTCGGGTTACCATCAGTACGAGTCAGGGAGGAGGATGTGCATAAGACAACATTTCGGACTCGTTATGGGCACTACGAGTTCCTAGTTATGCCGTTCGGTGTGACGAACGCCCCGGCTGTCTTTATGAGCTTGATGAACAGAGTGTTTCAACCATATCTGGACCAGTTCATCATTGTATTTATTGACAACATTCTCATCTACTCCCGGAACGAGGAAGAGCACGTGAAACACTTGAGTACAGTGCTCCAGATCCTCAGAGATCACCAGTTATATGCCAAGCTCAGCAAGTGTGAGTTTTGGTTGAGCAGTGTAGTGTTTCTGGGGCATGTCATATCTAACAGTGGGATATCGGTGGATCCCAGGAAGATTGAGGCTGTGATAGAGTGGGCTGCACCCACTTCTGTGCCCGAGATACGGAGTTTTCTTGGTTTGGCCGGTTATTATCGACGCTTCGTCGAGGGGTTTTCTAAGATTGCTAAGCCGTTGACACAGTTGACCCAAAAGGGAGTACCATTCTTTTGGTCAGAGGCTTGCGAGGAGAGCTTCCAAGAGTTGAAGCACCGGTTGACTACGGCACCCGTGTTAGTAATTCCTTCGGAGAACACGAGGTTTGTTCTTTATACTGATGCATCCCTACAGGGCCTGGGGTGTGTACTGATGCAAGATAAGCATGTGGTGGCTTATGCATCGAGACAGTTAAAACTGCATGAGACTAGATATCCAGTCCATGACTTGGAGTTGGCGGCCATTATTTTCGCATTGAAGATTTGGAGGCATTATTTGTATGGTACGTCATTTACCATATATACGGATCATAAGAGCCTGAAATTCTTGTTTACTCAAGCGGAATTGAATATGCGTCAGAGGAGGTGGATGGATTTACACAAGGACTATGACTGTGAGATAGAGTACCATCCGGGGAAAGCAAACTTGACAGCAGGCGCCTTGAGTCGGAAGGTGAAGAGTACTGCTGAGGATGTAATACATTTGTCGGCCATGATGACTTCCTATTGCCATCTGGGCTATGACTTCGACGTAGATACATCACCAGTGCATGTGTCGACATTATAAGTTGAGCCAGATATCTATGAGAATATCAGGAGAGCTCAGAGGACAGATGATGAGATTCAGAGATGGTCATCGTTAGTACATCTTGGTCAGCCATCAAAGTTCAGAGTGGCTGAGGACGGATCCTTGAGATTGGGTAGCCGTTGGGTAGTTTCGAGTACGCCGGAGTTGCGTAGAGGGATTTTGGAGCGAGCTCATAGTAGCCAATTTAGTATCCACCCAGGAGGAAGAAAAATGTATAAGGATCTATGTGATCAGTTCTGGTAGAAACGGATGAAGCGTGATGTGATCGCTTTTGTCAATAGGTGTTTGATCTGTCAGCAGGTTAAGGCAGAGAGGCAGAGACCTGGTGGCGAGCTAAGGAGTTTGGAGATACCGGAATGGAAATGGGAGCACATATCCATGACCTGTGTGACCCATTTGCTGAGGACTACTTCGGGTTGTGATGCCATTTGGGTGATCATTGATAGGCTGACGAATGTAGCTCACTTCATTCCCTACAGTATGACGTACACATACTTGAGGATGGCTCAGCTGTATGTCCGGGACATAGTGAGACTACATGGGATTCCAGTGACTATTGTGTCGGACAGAGATCCGCGGTTTACATCTCATTTCTGGGGAGGTCTACAGTCGGCTTTGGGTACTGAGGTGAGGTTGACTAAGGCATATCATCCCCAGACGGACGGTCAGACCGAGCGTACTATACAGACGCTCGAGGACATGCTACGGGCTTGTGTATTGGAGTTTGATGCCTCATGGCAAGATTCATTGGCCTTAGTAGAGTTCTCATACAACAACAGCTATCAGGCGAGTATTCAGATGGCTCCGTTTGAGGCTCTGTATGGTAGGCATTGTAGGTCGCCATTATACTGGGATGACTTGACCAGTAAAGCAGTGGGAGGACCCAAACTGATTTGGGAAATGGAGGATAAGCTAAAAGTTATCCGGCAGAAAATGGAGGCAGCTCAGGACAGACAGGCAGCCTATGCGAATAAACGACGAAGACCGTTGGAGTTTCAGTTGGGAGACAGGGTCTTTTTAAAGATCTCACCTTTCAGAGGTGTGCTGCGGTTTGGTATGTGTGGTAAATTGTCTCCAAGGTATGTTGGACCGTATGAGGTTTTGAAGCGCATCGGTACCTTGGCTTACCGTCTGGCCTTGCCACCGTCGTTATCTGGTATTCACGATGTATTCCACGTATCTATGTTGCGGAAATATGAGCGGATCCGTCACATGTGTTACAGCCTTCTGAGGTGCAGTTAGATTCTGATGTGTCCTATGATGAACGGCCAGTCAGGATTCTGGATAGGGCTGATCGCAGACTTCGGAACAAAGTGATACCGATGATCAAGGTTCAGTGGGATCGCAGGAGTGTCGAGGAGGCCACGTGGGAGACGGAGTGACATATGATGCAACACTACCCGGAACTATTTTCTGGTATGTGATTTATGTTTAGTTTCGTTTGGGTAAGTGCATGCGATTTCGAAGTCGAAATCTTATAAGTAGGGGAGTATTGTGATATCCCCGAAATAACTGTATGCAAATTGGGCATTAAATATGTTTATGTGATTATTTATGGTGATAATTAAATTATGTGTTGGAATTAATTATCTTGGTGAAATGCTTAGTCACATGGTAGGCGTGACCCGGTAGAGCATTTCACGGTGCATGTTATGCATGTTGGGACATTGGGTGTTATCATGGGTTAAATGTGATGGTTGATAATTATTTGGTGAAACATATATTTTATTGAGGTTTTGGTGCATTTGGTAAAATGCTTTTAAAATATCATGTTGGGATATTTTATATATCATGTTAATTGTTGGGGTACAATTTTAATTAACCATTTTAACCCCACTACCCCACCTTATACACCTCACTTTACCAAATCCCCAATTCACTCTCCCAACCCTAACCCATTTACCATTTTCGTTTTAGGCTTGAAGTGGAGGGGAAATCCTTGCAAAAGTCTTGTTTGTGATATTATTGGTAGGATTTGGAGTCCCCAAGAGGTATGGATACCTTCTTGTTGTTTTTATAATGTTTGGTTTAGTTTTGAAATGGTATTTGTTATTTGGAAATGGGTTTGTTTTGGGTTGGTATTGGTTTTGATTGGGTGTTGGATTTTTTGTAGTTTTAAGGTGTATTTTTGAAGGTTTATAATGTTTTTATGTTGTTGGTTTGAAGGTATAAGTGTTGGTATGGTTTGGGAAGAAAATGTGGAGCAAAAATGGTGATTTTTCGAAGTGCAGGGATCGGCGATCGATCGCGCGCCACCAGTGCGCTACAGCATCGCTTGGCGATCGATCGCCACATTTGGGCGATCGATCGGTGAGGCTGGCGATCGATCGCGCTAAATGTGGCGATTCGATCGCCGAAGACAGAAAAGTTTGGCAGCGGGCAGAGTGGTCTCGCGATCGATCGGGCCCTCGCAGCGATCGATCGCGAGACACAGAAAAGTGTGTTTTTGGATTATTTTGTGAAATTTTTGATATTGGACTATTATTGGCTCCTAATATTGGTTTGTGTGAATGTGTAGAACCATCACAGGTGGCCACACAGCTTAGGAGATAAAGTCCACGACACAACACATTTTGGGACTAAGGTACATAGTGAGACGTACTGATAAGTGTGATTTTTACACTTAATTTGATATATGATTAGGGGTGTTTGTGTAGTGATTCCTAGAAAATATTACACGTTTTGGTATATATTTGTATATGCCAGGAATCTAGGTCCAAATGAATAAAACTGAATGAAATGGGCTTAAAAATGCTGAAAAGGACCAAACTGAGCAAATCTGGAAAAGGAGGGACCAAATCGCAAGATTGGATATTTGAGGTGCGATCGATCGGCAATGACGAAGATCGATCGCCAGATTTCCGCGATCGATCGGCAAATGACGAAGATCGATCGCGGATATGAAAAATTTGGTTATTTTGTCCAGAATGTTTCCGCGATCGATCGGCAACTGACGAAGATCGATCGCCAAACCCTGAAAAATCGAGATTTTGTTTCCTTCTTGGTTATTTTGTGTCCAAACTTTACCAAACTCCTTCACCACTATATATATTAGAGCTTGGACGAAAATAGGGGGACTTTATCAGATTTACACCCTAGGAATAGCCTCCATCCATCCTATCATCCTCCATATCATCATCACCCACCTCCATCCATCAACCATCCTAGGATTTTGGAACACCTCCAACAAGGCGATTAAAGTGACGATCGAGAAGGAAGCAAGAGAAGGAGCGAGGATCTACAACCGGAGTCGACGCTGAGAGTTTTTCTTTGTCTTTCATTCTTAGTTTTGTTTTGATTTGATTTATTATGAGGAAATAAGATTAATTATCGAGGCTAGGCAATCCTTTGTCATGAACCTATGATTTGATGATTTATTGATTGAAATCCTTTAATTCTTTGCGTATAATTTATTGATCTTCATGCTTTTGAGGGATTGATCACCCTTGAATGATTACTTTATTGCAATTGAATTGACCATATGATATTGCAATATGATATAATAAATTATACCGTGGGTTTTAGGTTGAGACGGACCAAGTAAAATCTAGCACACGTGTGATAGCAATAGATTTACCAAAATCGAAGGCTAGTAGTTTTCATAGATCTTTATTCGATATTAATTGTGCAATAAGGACACGGGAGTGGTTTACTGCAACATTAATATTAGACTTGTTATAACTGGAGATATTGTGCAATAAGGACACGGGAGTGGTTTAAATGATTCTCCTCGTGGCCTCAGATTATTAGATATTGGCCTCAGCGGTGGGACTTGTGGGGGTGCAACATCCGGGTAAGCACTGACTCCGATCTCCGCTAGTTCCGCTCTAGTGAGAGCATCATCAAAAGAAGTGGGATTGTTGGAGATAACCCGATCAAAAAGTTCCGGTCGTAGTCCCTTTAGAAAGTGCCTCATCTTGGCATGCCCGTTTGTTGCAATGTGGGGAACATACCTCAACAAGGATGAGTAATGCATGGCATAGTCCGAGACTGACATGCTCCCCTTGTTTCAAGCTCATGAATTCATCCTCCTTTGATTGCCTAGCCACCGCAGAAAAGTATCTGTTTAGAAACCGAGTCCGAAATAAAGTCCAGTCAATCACCATACCCTGAGCTCTCAGTTCCATCACCGTCGTCTTCCACCACATAGAAGACTTCTTCGCCAGTTGGAACTCCGCCAACCTCAGCCATGCTGTCCTAGCACAAGGAGCGGACACAAATATCTGCTCTAGTCTCTCAAGCCACTCCTCAGCTTCTTCTTCTGTCTCCGTCCCCTCAAACATGGGCGGGTGGAAGTTAGGAACTGACTCAGACTAAGCTCCCCTGGTAATAACATCTGAGCTACCGGCTCCACGCCCATAGCAGGTGGAGGTAAAGGATTTGTCTGACCAATGCTAGCGTTCACACTTCCAACATCACCCACCCCTTCATTGAGGTTCTCCACATTCATATCCGACATGCTGTAATACAAAAGGTTAACAACAATTCCAAACAATATATATGTTATGCCGTTAGATAACATGGACGATAATAAGCATGTTAATATAACAATTTACATACCAATATGCACCACATGCATAAACATGCCCAAATGTAAACACCTAGCCAACCATGCTAAGGCTACCCTTCACTCATTCCCGGGTTCTCTAACCACTGCTCTGATACCACTAATGTAAGGACCCTAGTTCCTTAAGTGCGGATTAAAGGCGTGAATAGAATTATCATGCATAAACAGAGTATAAAAGTCGTGCTGATGCCTTGAGCTATTAGGTTACAGTGCCAAAATAAAATTCCAAAAGGGATTAATTACATTCCTAACTAATGAATGTTAACCCTATAGTTTTACACTACTCCTAGAGTAGATACTATACAAAAGAATGTGCCTGCTACCAAGAGCACTCCTCACTAGCTCAGCGCATCAACCCGCCTTAGCCCGTCCGCCCAAAAGCACCTACAGGAACAACCCCAAACCATGAGCATGTATATAAATCATATTCACAATAATATGATTGTAATTAAAATGCATAAATCGTAAATACAATTCACTTCCTGTATTTAATACATTTCTAAGCTCCCATTGGTTGTCCCTGTACCACAATCATAATCAATGGATTATAATGCCAATAATATATGTTATGACGTGCACCGATTTCCATGTATACTGTATTCAATTCCCGAGTCTTATTATATCAGTGACATAATGCCCCTCGCGTTAACATGACAGCGGAAATACCCCTCGCTTAGACAATACCAGCGGCACTAATATCCCTCGCTATTAATATGACAGCGGTCGTATTCTTCGCTTCATATTAGCGGCAAATATTCTCCCATCGCTACGGTATGACAACGGCAAGTATTCACATCGCTACGCCACTGGCGGCAAGTATTCTCCATCACTGGAATATAATCCCGACTCACAATTACATGCACAAATGCATCCCATATACACATGCAACCAATATGCATGACCAAACCATGTATGCAATCCATGATGCATAAATAAGACCCCATATGCAACCAAAATGCATAATACATTCCATGTGTGCAACCATAATGCATAACCAATTTAATACGTAACAGTACGTTTTACCGTCCGATGCCCGTACGTCTCACTACGTACCTTTTCAAAAGTGGAGAAGTTGAAGAACTTTATCTCCTTGATGTCGTTGGTACCTGGGATGGTTCTACACAATCATATGAATCCATATTAGAAGCCAATAAATGAACTATTACCAAACATATCATCATATAGGACAAAATCACAAAACCTCATTTTTATGTTTTGCGATCGATCGGCCTCCAAGTCCCCGATCGATTGCTAAGTTAAGCAAAAGTGGCATCCAAATTCTGCCTCTTCCGATTGATCGAGATTTTTGTCTCGATCGATCGAGACTTCACACCGATCGATCGAAACTTTTCCCCGATCGATCGGTAAGCTCATTTCATGCCTTGGTTAGGCTCTGCCCTGCTCGATCGATCGAGACATATTTTCGATCGATCGAGCAGCTTTGTTCCATCGAGAAACTCCATGTAAGAGCTTCAACCAACACCTAAACTCATATAGTTCAAAGATCAACCACCCAACACATCATTAAACCACCATATCATCATGTAAGACCACCTTACCAACCAACAATGACCACAACCAACAAAATAAAACATGATAACATACAAACCCAACCCATTTTTCCCAAACCATACTCAAAATCTTACTTACATCAAAGAAAACTTAACAAGGGTGGATCCTTACCCTTTTTGGCTTCAAAGTTTGACAAGAAATCACCACAACAGGCTTTAGCCAAGGTTTTCTTGCTCCACCTTGTGATAGAAACGAAAATGGAAGGAAGAGAGGGTTTGGGAGAGATTTCAAAAAGGTGATAAGGAGTGATGTGAAGTGAAAAGAGAGGTGGTGGGTATAGTTTATTATAAACATGTACCCAACAATGAGTATGATGTATAAAATACCCCAGCATTGTATTTTAAAAGTATTTTACAAAAAGCTCTAAACTTCATTAAATCCATACTTTTCTTATAATTAACCACCAACACAATTAAATCATAATAACACCTCATTTCCCACATGCTTAACATGCACCCTGAAATGCAACCCTGAGGTCACGCCTACCATGTGACTAAGCATTTCACCCTGATAATTAATTTCAGCACATACTTAATTATCACCTTAAATAATTCATAAATATAATTAACGCCCAAATTGCAATTAATTATTTCGGGGATATCACACTTAAGGCCAAGAAGACTCGTGAAGAGTGTGGGTGACTCCTGAAGAGTTTGTGTGTGGCTATCCTTGGAGCCCTTAAGGCCAAGAAGACTCGTGAAGAGTGTGTTACTCGTGAAGAGTGTGTTACTCGTGAAGAGTTGTTTACTCGGAAAGAGTGTGTTGTGGCTAACTTGGAGCCCTTAAGGCCAATATCAAAATTGTTCTAGTGGAACCTCGGTTAAACGTTTTCTAACCGGGAAGATGAGACGTAGGCGATTCATCGCCGAACTTCTATAACAAATTCTTGTGTTCTTTATTGCTTTATTTTTATTACGCATTTATTTATTTATTCATATTGTTTATTTGTCGATTGACATCAAGTCTTCCGCAGCGCAAACTCGGCTATTTTGCAAATTCATTTTAAAACGCTAAAGTAGCCAAGGAACCTCATTCACCCCCTCTTCGGTTCCAACAAGTGGTATCAGAGTCATTTGCTGTTTGTTTTAAATCAAAATTTTCTATGGCTAATCTAGCAAATGAATTTGCTCAAGGTCAATTGACCAATAGGCCTCCGCTCTTCACGGGAGATAACTACGGATATTGAAAAAATAGAATTTTTCTATACGTCCAATCCGTAGATTATGACATATGGAAGATAATTGTAAAAGGTCCACATATTCCTTTAAAGGAAGTTGGTTGAATAAGTATTCCCAAAGAAATGGACGATTTTACAAGAGCGGATATGATTTTAATTCTCAAAATGCTAAAACTATTAATATTTTGCATTGTGCTTTAGATATGAAGGAGTACAATCGGATCTCGATGTGCTTAACCGCAAAGGAAATTTGGGACAAATTGCAAATTTGTAATGAGGGCACCAATCAATTGAAGGAGATAAAGATTGATCTATTGCAGCTCAAGTATGAAACTTTTGAGATGGAGTCCGGAGAAAACATTTTCAATGTATAGAAGGCTCACTCAAATCATCAATGAGCTTGCCCAACTTGGTGAGAAGTATCATCCAAAGCAAATATGGAGAAGAGCCCTTAGAGCCTTACACAAGAATGGGATGCCAAGAGGACGGCCATCATCGAATCCAACAAAGGAGATAGTGCGTCATATGATCTTGATGAACTCCATGGAACCTTGGTGACCCATGAGCTTGAGGTGTCAACCCGGAAGGGATTAAAGGAGGAAGATAGATCCATAAGAAAGGGGATCGTCTTAGTCAGGAGGAAAGAACAAACCGATGATGAAGATGATGAAGAGATAATCTTGTTCACAAGAAAGTTCAAAAAATTCTACAACAAATACAACAAGCCAAAGATCTCCGGTGCCACCAAACATGATTCCAAACAAGAGGTAACATGTTATAATTGTCAGTATAAAGGTCATTATGCTAATGAATGTCCTAGGAAGAAGAATGAGGATAAAGGGAAGAAGAAAGCTCTAATGGCCACATGGAGTGATAGTGACTCCGATGAAGAAGGAGCAACAAACATTTGTCTCATGGCCAAAGAGGACGCAAATGACGAAGAATATGAAAGCGTCGACGAGGTACCATCTTTTGATGATTTATTAGAAACATATAATGAGCTTATTGATGTTCTTGGCAAAACCAAGATGAGTAACAAATTGCTCAAACTTGAGTTAGCCAAGAGAGATGAAGAAAATCATTCATTGAAAAATGAATTAAGTTCTTTGAAGAAATCATTTTGCAAGTTTAGTGAAAGTAGTCTAAAATTGGAAGAATTGCCTGGCTTGCAACGATATAGCGTCGATAAAGCCGGACTAGGCTTTTCAAGCAAATCTAAAACCTTTTCAAACTTGTTTGCTAGAGCTACGCATGATTCCCCTACTTGCACTTATTGTTGTAAGGTTGGTCATACAAGAAACAAATGTAGATTTGTTAAAAATCAATACCAACCAAACAAGAGGTGCAAATGGATTCCAAAGGCATCGATGAAAGCTAACCCGCAAGGACCAAAAAATCAAATGGGTACCAAAGATCGTCCAATTGTTAACTCTTTTTGTAGGAACAACAAAGAAATGGAGGATGAAGGCACTAGCACCTCAAGGGAGGAAATCATATTATGCACCACAATAGAGGAGGCGCGAGGTATATGACCAATGACAAGAACGTACTTTTGTCATCAAATGTAAATTTATTTTGTGCATTTAAAAGAGCAATGAAACATTTCATTAGCACAAATTAAGTGTGACCAATAAATTATGAAGCTCAATATTTATTGATAGTAAATTGCATTTCCCCTTAGCATATATATTTAAATTGTTTTGATGCATGATGTATGCTTATATCTTTTTTGGTAAATATCTTGATATGCCATGGATCCTTTGAATATGATATGTGCAATTAAATGTGATTAAGCATGCTTTAATTGTTTAGATGTTCAATCTAGGTTCATACAAAAATGACTTAAGATTTTCATATAACTTTCTATGTTTCTATGGACTCAATGATTTTTCTCTTATTAACTTATCAATTGTTTATAATGATGCTTTGAGAAATTTAATGTTTATTAGGCATGAGTGCATGAATTGTTAGTAGAACATATGCACACTTTGAACATTTAGAATTCATTGTTGATTGCCTTAAACGCATGGTTGTCTTCCTCTCAATGATTTAGTATTATGCTTGTTATGGCTTTTACATGCTTGATAATGAACATGTGCTAATTGGTAGAATATGGCTATGTGTCAACATATAATTTATGTTATGGTTATTTGAACTTTGTGCTTTTTGATTATCACAAAAATGGGAGAATTTTGTGATAAATTTGAAGCTTTATTCATGCATTGTTTGAGGGGGAGAGTTATGCATGGTTTGAGGGGAGAGTTTTTTATGCTTTAATTGGTAAAACTTGTATATGCTATGCAATTGTTAAGGGGGAGTCTTGTTTACTCATATTTCATGCATATTACATATTCAAGTTTATCAAGTTTTGTGATCATCAAAAAGGGGGAGATTGTTGAGCCTTAAACACATTGTTTAGTTTAATGCTTAATTTATCTCCGAATTATTTATGAGTTTTGATGATCAACAAAACTTGTGTTTGTTATACTAATGTCTCTACTTAGTGTACATGTTTAAATGGTTGAAAAGTGGATTGGTTGAAGGAAATCAAATGTGCAAGGCATCGGGCAGAGCGCCCCAGGCGATGGCAGCCAAGGGAGACTTCGCCATGCACATCGACTGAAGCAACGCCGAGGACCGCATGCATGGCGAGATCGCCTGAGGCGATGTCTAGATCGCCTGAGGCGATGCCTGGAACGTTTGAGGCGATGAAGTGATCGTTTGAGGCGATGAAGATTTCTGAGCAACCGAAGCTACGACATTGATTTTTGGTATCGATCGCCTGAGGCGATCAGTGGAGATTTTGACAATTGGTGCGCGGCGATGATGATCGCTTGAGGCGATGGCTGAGGCGATCTGGGAGTGATTCAAGCTTTAAGTGTAGCAATGTCTAGTAGGAGCCTTGTGGGCTTTCTGCACTATAAATATGGATGTTTTGGAGCATTTTGAAGACAAGAAACAAGTCTATAAACTACAAGAAAGCTTTGCTCATTCAAATTTATTCTAGCATTGCAAACTTCATACATTTGTGTTGTATTGGAGTTTGTAATTTATTTCTTGTGTGAAGAGCTTGTGTTCTTCGTGTCGTTACACCGTGAAGGTGGTATTGATTTATTGTAAGGTCCTCCAACACCGACGCAAGTTGGAAATTGTATAAGTCATCAACAAGTAAATTTGGTGCAAGGTTGTGGCTATCCTTGGAGCCCTTAAGGCCAAGAAGACTCGTGAAGAGTTTGTGCGTGGCTATCCTTGGAGCCCTTAAGACCAAGAAGACTCGTGAAGAGTGTGTTACTCGTGAAGAGTTGTTTACTCGGGAAGAGTGTGTTGTGGCTAACTTGGAGCCCTTAAGGCCAAGATCAAAATTGTTCTAGTGGAACCTCGGTTAAACGTTTTCTAATCGGGAAGAGGAGTCGTAGGCGATTCATCGCCGAACTTCTATAACAAATTTTGTGTTCTTTATTGCTTTATTTTTATTACGCATTTATTTATTTATTCATATTGTTTATTTGTCGATTGACATCAAGTCTTCCGCAGCGCAAACTCGACTATTTTGCAAATTCATTTTAAAACGCTAAAGTAGCCAAATAACCTCATTCACCCCCCCTCTTCAGTTCCAACAGAGTTATTGTCACAATAAATCTTTAATGGACTGTCAATGTAAGCTATCACTCGAACCCAGTGACAACGTTCCATAGCCATATCGCATGGTTGGACGCCTCATAGCAGACAATGAACTCAGCAACCATGGTCGAAGAAGCTACAAGAGTCTATTTAGCAGACTTCCACGATATGCTAGAGCTGTCAAAATAGGTCAGCCCGATCCACCCGGGGCCCAAACGAGTCTGACGTATTTGGGCCCGCCTTCAGGCGGGTTGGGTAAATCCCAATCCAACCCGACGAAAATTTAAAAAAAAAACTTCAAAAAAGAATTCCAAATGAACTTGCTCGGCCTGGAAATATCAAAGTCAATATCGATGCTTCGGTCCCTCCTGACAAGGATTTTCTTGGTATTGGGATTGTTACGAGGGACTCATTTGGGGTTATTCTTTTGGCAAGTGCTTCCCATATACATGGTATGATCGATTCGTTTCTTGCTGAATTGCTAGCAGTTAGAGAAGGTTTATTGGTGGCTCATAAATATCATTGGGAGAATGTAATCTTAGAATCAGATGCACAACTGGTTGTACAGGCTATTCAGAATCATTCTGCCAATCTGCCTCTTATGCACACGCTCAAATCATCAGCCCAATAAGGTAGCTTTGACAGGAATTCGGGGTTCACAAATACTCATTGTCGAATATCAGCTAATGTAATCGCTCATGCTTTAGCCTCTCGAGGCCTATACTAGATACTTTGGTTTCTTGCCCTTTAATTTTTAAGGATGTTGCATCTCTTGATTCTGTTGCTCGAGTTTACTATATTTCATGTATTTTCGCTATAAAAAAAAAATTCTATGCACGTTAAAACATGGCAATTTATATATACATAAAATAAAAATATACTTGTATGAACCCATTTGAGACTCACTTATACGCTAACTCAATATTAAACACAATAATTTTTAAATAAAAAATATATAAAATAACATACTATCTAATTTAGACCAATCATATTAAATCGATTCATACATAAAACCTATCGGATCTATGCAAACATTTTCCCATAAAATACAAGTCGTCTTCAGGTCCAAGATTTGGATTGGAGCGAAGTAGGCCGACCCTTCATGTTATACACTGGTAGAGTAGTAGTAGGAGAAAATGGAAAGCGGAGGTATTTTCCGAACTCCTCGCCTTCTCTCCACCTGTACCCTTTCCTCCGCTCTTCTTCTTCCATTTTTACGTGCATGCATCTTCATTCACTACACAAACCAGCAACAATTACGCACACGCTTAGCTGTACGAATCACATCTTCCAAAAACTTTGAATTTCATTCTCAATGGCCTCCCAATTTTCGCTTTTCATATATTCTCATCTTTTCATTTGGCTAATTCCCTTACATTCATTCGTTGTTTCAACCCCGGATGATTTTTCATTCATAGAATATGACTCTGCGTTCAAACTGTTCCATGGGGATTATTCTCCGCCATCTCCTCCTCCTCCATCTCCGCCGCCCCATCTGCCGTCCCTCTCCTGTGAAGATTTGAGGGGTGTTGGCTCGCTTAATACCACGTGTGAGCTCAGCTACTCCTTAAATTTTGAGAATGATGTTTACGTAGAAGGTAAATGTAATTTGTTTATTCTCCATGGGGTGAGTATAACGTGCCCCAAATTAGGCTGCTCAATTGTGATCAATATAACTGGTGAATTTAGATTGGACCCTTTTGCCGAAATTGTTGCTGGGTCCGTGTACATTGTTTCCGGAAATGCGAGTTTATTAGGGGGCTCTGTGATTAATGTTACAGCACGGGCGGGTGAGCCACCGGATCCATCTACGGGTACACCTGATGATTCAGTGGGGGGCGGTGGAGGGCATGGAGGAAGGGGGGCGAGCTGCGTGATGGATAATAAGAAGCTGCCTGAGGATGTGTGGGGTGGGGATGCGTATTCATGGGAGTCATTGAATGAGCCTTGGAGTTTCGGAAGTAAGGGTGGGACCACGAAAAGGGAGGAGGATTTTGGAGGGATTGGGGGTGGAAGGATCAGGGTGGAGGTGAAGGGATGTGCTGAAGTGCGTGGTATGCTTTTGGCGGAAGGAGGGGATGGCGATATTAAAGGAGGAGGAGGGTCGGGTGGCAGCATTTATCTCAAGGCACAAAAAATGTAATTCCGCCACAAACTCAACCTAATTTCGTGCTAATCAATCTGAATTTTTACTTTAGTTGCAGTTCAATTCCATATGCTTATATCAGCTTGCCTTGCATAATGTAGTAATTTTTCATGTCCTCAACTACACATACGCTAAAATAAGGAAAAAAATGTTCATACCTTTATCCATTTGAACTTGGAGGACATTTGATTGTATTATTAACGTGATTCATATTTATTTACAGATTGTGTTTTACTGTATGATAGAAACTGGTTGTTTATGCTTTCTGTTTTAACTAAAAGAAATATCCTGATTTGGTTAATCTTTGTCATTATATTCATACTATAGCTTTAGGCCTGTTATGTTTGTCCTTTTTTCCCCCTCTAAATAACCACCGAAATCGTATTTTTATTGATAACAAGAAACAACATTACATGAGAGTGGGATCAGACCATATTCTCTCAATGAAAGCTATTACAGGAAAATTCAAAATAAAACCTAACTGCATACACGAACCAATTATAAAGCTTTTTCGGTGCACGAAAATAAGGCAGACTAATCCTATCTAACTTACAAAGACCTATATTCATAGCTATTAGAAGCACAAGTCGACTAAGATTCATATGTATAATAAAGCTTAGGCGCAAGGAAACACACGATTTATTAAAGCGAAGCATCCTAAAATGATACAATCTACATACATATCTGAAGAAAATATCATTATACATAATGCAATATGTACAATATAAATGATTAAATAATAATTAAACAAATTATTTTAGAATATAAGCGAAAATGGATGTTCATTATCTTGCATTTGACCAAGGATTTCTATCTCGTCATTGAAGGCGCACTTAAAAGTGCCTTGAGCCTTTAAAGGGCGCCAAGACTTGAGCTTTATGGTTAAGGCACAAGCTTCATTAAAGGACCACACCTTACCTCATACCAATGCGCAAAGGCAGAGCCTTGAGCCAAAGCGAACGCCTTGCGTGGCTTTTTAGTATATATGGTGCTGTGAACCGTATCTTTAATTATCTTAAGTCTTCTCCAGGTCATCTAGACATTGTTGGTTGTAGACACTTAGATTTTGCTTGATCTCGATTGGGTAGAAAGTCTACTTAAGGAATCATTTGTTGGGGCAATCTTGCGACTTGGAGAAGCAAGAATGTGGTTTCATTGTCTATTGCAGAAGCTGAATACCATGCTCTTCAGCATGCAACTGCATACTTCCTTGGTAAAAAATTCTCCTAAGTGAACTTGGTTTTGGCTCATAGAAACCTACGACACCAATCTGTAATAACGTGGCAATTAGTAGAATCGTAAATAATCTAGTGCAATATGGTAGGACAAAACATATTGGGCTTAACATGAACCAAATAACTAATATGAGGGGTCATGCTGTTTTTAGCGGGCTATTCTTTACCGCAGTATCCAAGTTGGGTATATGTGATGTCTATACAACTACTTGAGGGGCAGAGTTAGTGTGTGCATGATATTCTTTATTATAATATTTTCTTTCTACATAGAATTTGATGTACTTAACTGGGATACTAGTTGTCTAATTGAGTGTATTGTAGATTTTCCCAGAATAGATTGTGCATACATTGTATGAATACCCCCTTGAGATATACAAAATACGTCCATCCAATTCATCAATTCAATCAATGGTGTATTATAGTAAACTGAATTAATTTCTTAAAGTCAATGCTAAAATGCTATGAAAAGAGCTCGAAGTGTAAAACACTTCGATATTTTCGTTTGGTTGATTAAAATTTGAATGAGAAAGATCATACTCTCTTAAGATAGCTCCTAAATCAAAGTGGATCAATTCTCATAAGTCTCCTTACTCTGCCATGGGAAATTCAACTACACTGCAAGGACCATGTACGGGAAGATATCTTCTTATCTTCCATAACTAGAGCTAGAAAGATGCAAGCTTCGTCTATTCTTCTGAACCTTAACTTAACATTCATCTGTGGTCCACCCATCTTGCACCTGTATTAGAAGTGACAAACATCAGAGATTTCTTCAGAATGGTATTGGCTGTGTTATGTATATTTTTTTTTCATCACTGTTGTTATTCTCTCAGAAATCAAAAGTGGGGAAAGTTTATCACAACACAGACCAAATTTTCTTTATGAAGCATGTAATGTGCATTTGCTCCTGATTAGGCTGATGTCGAATGGAAGTGCAATGAATTCTGAGAACTAGTTGTAAATGAGTAAATCTATCCATGGATGCCAGGATCTTGCCTTATTCTTGCTCCTTGGCTGAAGGGAGTTGGGCCGAAAGCTATTTTATTGGGAATATCTTGAGCTCTAGAAACACACAAGAAACCTCTCCCTATTAACTCTAATCCTATATCCAATTTATTTACTGCCCTTGATATGAAATCTGACCTCGCGACTTTGTCATTGCATGCATCTTACTCTAAAAAGTGGAGAGCAGGGAAGGAAGGTTTAACTAAGACTCCAACCAGGTTTATACCGAATTTTTATTGACACTAAGCTTTACTTCGTAAACAATTAGTTTTAAGACTTCTCATGAAATACTTGGCAGATTACGGGACCGAAATATGTAAGGATCTAATAGTTTCATTTAGTTTCTTGGTGGTTGCTGCGAAACTTTATAAATAAAAGTGTATTACTTGTCATTCAACTTGGATGTCTTAAAGAATCGGTCAATTTCTTGATGCTATGGCTAGATAAAAAGTATTTATTTGCTGTCTAGCTGTGCTTTTATGTGAGAGTGTCATTGGTTCCATCTGTCACCAGTTCACTTATTGAGGTTGGGATTGGCTCTTCCTCTTTTA
This sequence comes from Haberlea rhodopensis, assembly GCA_907163345.1. Taxonomy (NCBI): domain Eukaryota; kingdom Viridiplantae; phylum Streptophyta; class Magnoliopsida; order Lamiales; family Gesneriaceae; genus Haberlea; species Haberlea rhodopensis. The sequence goes on along the minus strand of CAJQUN010001087.1, from coordinate 70,950 downwards.
CAGTACCATGATGGCCAAAATAGTAGTCTTTGTTGAATGAATTTCTCATTGAAAATCTCAAGCAAGCAGATGTTTGATAAATAATAGCCTCAAGTCAGCCTCCAATATGCATTCTATGTTCCCTTTCCCAAGCATTATAGTTAAACTCCTTTTGTTTCAAATTCAGAAGCTTATGACTTGGACCACCTTATTTGAAATTTAAGTTTCTGGACATGTGAGACGATGATCACTAAAAGTATTGCCATTTTGTTGGAGCTCAGGATAGGAAGTGGCGTGATATGTGCTTCTGGAGGTGATGGATTTGCCGGAGGAGGTGGAGGAAGGGTTTCTGTCAATGTTTTTAGCAGGCATGATGACCCCATAATCTTGGTCCATGGTAAGATATTTATAAACAAAATTTCAGCAAGTTCATACTTGGTATGACACTATGACTATCTGCAACTTTAGAGTTGAGGTAAGAACAGTTATGTTCGTTGTTAGTTATATGACAAGTGGGGATTTGGGCATCATAGTGAACTGACTGCTCTTCTGATCGTGCGACACCTTTGATATATGTGGTTTATTAGTCTGCTTGTTCTCTTCCACATTTTGCATGTCAATACCGAATGCAAAAATCTGCAAGTCTTATATTTGTCCTCGTATGACTAGATATCTGTTTTTTTTACAGGGGGAAGAAGCTTGGGCTGTCCAAAAAATGCAGGTGCTGCAGGAACGTTCTTTGATGCAGTTCCTCGAAAGCTTATCATCAACAATAACAACATGTCTACAGACACTGATACTCTTCTTTTGCAATTTCCTAACCAGCCACTTTGGACAAATGTTTACATTCAAGATCATGCTCGGGCTTCTGTTCCTTTGTTGTGGAGTCGTGTTCAGGTAATAAAATGAGAGTTTGATAGATTTCTGTTAAAAACATTTTGTCTAAAGTCTTATAGCTTTCGCCTTTCATTTTTCTTCTTCATGATGATTATTGTGCTATCTCTTGTTCCAACTGGAAAAGCTAGTGGATGACGGGTGAGAACTAGGTATTAGCTCGGTCCATTTTACGTCGAGGTCTTCTCTTAATTGAAAAGGAAAGAAAGTTCTCTATTTCAAAAACTGTAAAACATGCCTAAATTGTGGAAAACATGAAGTATTTCTTTAATAACAAAAGTTATTGAATGATACGCAAACTACATGAATTAGATGTATTGTTTTATTTTGGAGCTGGTAGGGTTCCCAATTCTCCGAGTGAATAATTCACTATGAATCTTACATGAAGAAGAAATTTCTCAGAAAGTGATTTGTCAAAGTAATGTAGCTTGCAATCAGTTTCCTGTCTCAGAGCATCATCTCAACCCTTGAGACACTATAAATTTAGTTAATTTTGCATTTCCCCTAAGCACAGTGCCTTAAGCTGTGATAGTGAACCCTAGCATACTCCGGGTCTGCATTTTGAACATCAATTCTAATACATCTTTTTTTTTATCAGGCAAATAAAATTTATTAAATAGAGAAGGAGTACTAGAAGCACTCAGAAGTTTGGGACAAACAAAAAGAGAAAACGCAACAACTAAAAAAACATAACAGAAATCTAAAAGACTAAACAGCTAACAAACAAATATAAGGTTCCCTCATCCAATCCGAGAAGACATAAGGGAATCTATTATTGATGATTTTTATCCAAAACCAAGATCTAAATTTGATTGGCTCCAATAAATCGCCTTTCTTCTCCTCTTGATTTCCAAAAATGATATTGTGCCTATGTATCCAAATTGTCCAAATCATCGCATCCAAATTGCCACCCATCCCTTCATTCCTTTTTTATGAGGTCAAATTTTAAATGCTGCACTAGATGATTCACTGGTTCCGTATGCAAAGCAGTTGAGAATCCTAGCCACTTGTAACAACTTATCCATAGTGCATAGGCCTCCGAGCATCTGAAAAGTAGGTGTTGAGAAGATTTTTCAGCAAGTAAACAGATGTCGCACAAATCCGAGCCGGTTAAAATTGATCTTGATCGCAGATGAAGCTTGGTTGGAATTCGATCAAGAAGAACTCTCCATGAAAAGACCTTGATTTTATTTGGAATAGACGAATTCCAAACCACCTTGAGAGCCGATTTCAAATTATTTTCGATGGAAACATCCTCCATAAAAATAGTATATGCTGATTGCACCGAGTATTGATTGGATGTATCATGCCGCCAAATCCATCTGTCTTCATCCTTCATCGAAACTTGTTCACCATGGTTAGTAAGTCAACAAATAAATCTTTCTTCCAATCAAAAAAACCTCGTCTCCACTCCCACCCCATACCCCCGCCCAAGAACCCATGATTCCTATAAGAATATATATGTCCCTTGCAATAGAAGCTAAACTAGGAAATTTGTACTCTAAAGGAGTGTCCCCTACCTAAATAAACTTCCAGAGTCTAGTTTTAAGGCCATTCCCGACCTTTCTACCAAGACCCCCCCAAGAACCAATTTGAATTATTGTGAAACACAAATTTCTGGATGTCTTTCCACCAAGAAGACTGTGACGCTCTCTCTCTCCCCTCTCTCACAACTAACGGGTTCCAGTTATGATTACGATATTTAGATTTTAAGACCTCGAACCATAATGTATTGCTACCATTAATGATTTCCCACCCCCCTTTACCTAATAGTGCCGTATTGAAAAAAATCTAAATTTCTCACTCCTAGCCCCCCATTGAGTCTTGATTTGCAAATATCCACCCATTTAACCCAAGCAGTTTTACGGCTACTCTCCCCGCCCCCCCCCCCCCCCCCCCAAAGAAAAGCAATTTGCAAAGATTTGAGTTTAGAAAGGATGGATTTTGGAGCGCGGTAAAAGGTAAAGAAGTAAATGGGTATAGTAGACAACACAGCGTTCAACAGATCATTCGACCCCCCAAAGATAATTTTTTGTCCTCCCAAGACTCCAATCTATTGCGGAATTTATCAACCACCGAATCCCACAAGATCCTACTCCTCGAATTCGAGCCAATCGGTAAACCAAGGTACGAAAACGGCAAGCTTCCCTCATTACAGTTCAGAATCGATGCTATCTCTGTAATAACTGACTGCTCCGAATTGATACCGATAATCTTACTTTTATGAAAATTGATTTTGAGTCCAGAGATTAGTTCAAAGTTTCGAAGGATGCCTTTGAAAGTTCTAGCATTTTCTGGAGTAGCCTTTCCTATGAATAAATTGTCATCCGCAAACTGCAAATGAGATATCAGCACCTCGTCTCTGCCTATCAAAAGTCCCTCAAAAAGACTGATGTGAACGGCCTTGTCAACTAATCTGCTAAGCGCCTCAGCTATTATGACAAACAGAAAGGAGATAAAGGGTCTCCTTGTCGCAGACCCCCTGTTGAAGATCAAATTCTGGTGTTGGACTGCAATTAATAAGAACCGAAGCTGTAGCACTCGAAAGGCATTCCATAATCCAACCTCTCCACTTCATGTCAAAATTCATCAAACCCATCACCTGATCAAGAAACATCCAGTTAACCGAATCATACGCCTTCTCAAAATCTATCTTGAAGATCATCCATTTTTTATGTTTTTTTTTTAAATTCATCTATCACCACGTTAATGATCAAAACTTCATCCAGAATGTGACGATGACCTATAAAAGCTGATTGAGCTTGAGAGATAATCTTGTCAAGAACCCGACTTAGTCTATTGGCAAGAATCTTAGCCAATACCTTATACATACAACCAATTAGAGAAATCGGCCTATAGTCTCCCAGCTTAACAAGATTGTCTTTTTTAGGAATGAGAACAATGAAAGAAGGATTGCATCTGTAAGTTTGAAGAAAGGAATTATTTGAGAGACTCAATCTTATATTCTCTTTATTGATTGTTCCAATCTTAAAATAAATACAACCATATATCTTCTATTTATAGAAGACTCATAATCCTAAAATCTAGGAAGATAAATCTAATTAAATAAAAAGATAAACTAGTATACTATTTTAGATAAACTAAAACTCCTAGCAAACTTATCAACACTCCTATGAATATTAAAAAAAAAATATTTATCTAGAGTACTTGATAAGTAAAACTTCATCATTCAACACTCCCCCTCAAGCTGAGTCATATATGTTTATCATGCTCAGCTTGGAACTCAGGTCTTCAAATTTAGGATAGTGAAGAGCCTTTGTCATAGTGAAGAGCCTTTGTCAAGATGTTATCAAATTTTGTTTGAAACTTCCTCCTCTTTCTCAGAGTCATGCTCCTTTTCTTGGAGTTTGCGTCTCCTCCTCTTTTGGGAGTCTGCGTCTGCTAGTCTACGTCTGCTCCTCTTTTGTGAGTCTGTGTCTCTACGTCTCCTCCTCTTTTGTGAGTCTGCGTCTGCTAGTCTACGTCTACTCCTCTTTTGTGAGTCTGCGCCTGCTAGTCTACGTCTCCCCCTTTATTTTTGGAGTCTGCGTCTGCTCCTCTTTTTGGAGTTTGCGTCTGCTAGTCTATGTCTCCTCATCTTTTTGGAGTTTGCGTCTGCTAGCCTACGTCTCCTCCTTTATTTTGGGATCTTGCATATGTTCCTCTTTTGAGAGACCGAGTCGTTAACAATAGATTTGATATTATCTACTCCCCTCAAGCTTGTCTATAGATGATTATGAGACCAAGCTTGCAGATGAGATGTAGGCACATGCAAATCCTCACAGATCGGTGAGGTAGCGCTTTCAAAAACGGTTTGATGCAGCAACTGCTAAGGTTTGAGGCTGGAGACGAGAGTTCACCATTGATACCCTTAATTGATTGTGCCCAACCGCAACAGTTGCAAAGGCTACATAGTACATCCAATCCACCTTTTCCTTGTATGCGAACGTTCGAATCAAAACCGCCCACATATCTGAGGTGAGCAAAGACAGATTTAGCATCGTAGCTCCACTGAACTTTAGCAAGATGGGGACTCCAGAGTAAAACAGAAACATGGCCAGAGAAAATCCAACAAAAGGCAAAGTCGCCCCAGCTGACCAGTGAATGGATTTGAGTTCATTCCGTTCAAGTATGGTTATCTGGATAGCACTAATAATGGTACCAAAGGTGCCTAAAAATGCCATGAGTTCATCCCTATCAGCACTCTTAACGAAAAACTCCTCATTGACATTACTAACACCATAAAGTGTGGCCCCAGCAATCACAAGCAGATCACCTTTTATAGGGTTGCTACCACTGGCTCTGTCTGCAGAATGAACGTCTGAGAAGACAACAATCAAGAGGCCAGCAACACAAATGAATACGCCAACAAACTTTTTTTCAAAAAGAACCAGGTAAGAAACAGCACACACGGAATTGTCCAACAATCCAGTAGCATAACACTCGTAATCGATGCGTACTGGTATGCCTTCACCACAAGCAAATTAGCTTCCACATCAACCAATCCAAGCGCGAGGTAGTAATACCATTTGGCCTTGAGAGCTTGCCTTCTGTAGAGCATAATACTACCATATATCAATGCAAGAGTACATAATTCAAGAAAGACTGCGAGGTTGGTGCATTAATTCCTTTTTTTGCGAGTTTAGAAGATGCAAATCCAGTTGAAGTGACGAGAAGAGAAAGAAATTGTCCCAAGGCAAGACCCAACAATGTATTATTTGTCCAAACATCCTTCCAATTCACCATAATTACTCAATTCTTATGTGGGGACACAATAATTAATCAAAAAATTCGGAAAAACCAGATCAAAAGGCAATAGAAGCGCAAAGAGTTTCCTTTGAAAAAAACGAAAGAAAAAAAGGAAATTCAAAAATAAGTGGGATCAAATTCTATATTGACTCTCGTTAATACTGCGATACACCCGCAAACAACAACAAAAATATACATTCACTCATGAATATATAGTATAGATATATGGTGCAATTGTTGTCTGGGTCGTGATCGATCGTGCAATTGGAGAAATTGCAACGATCCTGATGGGAAAAAGATTTCCAGGAAAATCCAAGATCGATTTAGGGAGAAAAAGAGTGGCGTAAAGAACCCAATAAAAATTCGCAGACTTGCGATTGAGATGACTGGATTGAACGAGTTGACGCAGCCTAAGGGGAAAAGAACAAAAATTTCACCGTTGATCGCACAAATTCTGGAACAGAAAAGGTAAATTTCACGATGGGTATAACTTGAACCCAATATCGCGATTGGAACTAGCACGTTGGGCTTGATCTGTATGTGGGTATGAAGGAATTTAATGGGTTAACGAATCGTGAAGGATTCTGATTGCCCAATGAAGAAAGACAAAGTTTGAGGATTCTAGATTGACGAACAAACTCGCCCTACGGCTCTCCTGTTGTAGGCCTAGCCGCCGCCGGCTGAGTTGAGATAGCAAAATCTCTCCGGCGGCTAGGGTTTGATAAACTTTTACCTTAGTTTTTATAAAACCTGGCTCTGATACCATGTAAGTTTGAAGAAAGGAATTATTTGAGAGACTCAATCTTATATTCTCTTTATTGATTGTTCCAATCTTAAAATAAATACAACCATATGTCTTCTATTTATAGAAGACTCATAATCCTAAAATCTAGGAAGATAAATCTAATTAAATAAAAAGATAAACTAGTATACTATTTTAGATAAACTAAAACTCCTAGCAAACTTATCAACACTCCTATGAATATTAAAATAAAAATATTTATCTAGAGTACTTTATAAGTAAAACTTCATCATTCAACAACATCCTTTTTACCAATCTGCCATTTCTATGAAATTCCTCCAAGAACTTGATAAAATCGCCTTTCACCACCTTCCAAAAATGTTTGATGAAACGGAAATGAAAACCATCAGGCCCTGGACTCTTAAAGCTATCACAATCCCAAACCGCATTTCTGATTTCCTTCTCATAAAAATCTGCTATTAAGATCGAGTTCTCAGGTTCTCCCAGTTTCTCAAACTGCATGTCTTGTAATTGCGGTCTATTCCATACTTTCTGGCTGAAATGATTTGAAAAATAATATCTCACCTCTTCCTTTAGTTCTGGAACTTATTTGACCCAAATCTCATTAATCTTGAGGCCCAAAATTCCATTCCTTTTTCTTCTACGATTGACCACTCTATGGAAGAAGTTAGAATTTACATCTCCTTCCTAATCCATTTAACTCTCGTTTTTTGGTATAACAAAGTGTCCTCCATAACAATTTGTTGTCTTAGTTGCATCATCTCCTCTCTAAGACAAGCTGCTTCGATTTCTTACAAATCTCTCAAATCCGCAATGTCATCAAAATCATTAATTTTAGATTTCAGGAGATCAATCTTCTTATCCATCCATCCAAACACTTCATTATTCCAAATTTTCAATTTATTTTTCATCATCTTCAGTTTCGCTTTTAGGACATAACCTCCCTAACCCTGAATCTGGATCATTTTCCATTCCTTTTCCACGAAGTTACTAAACTCATTGTGTTGCAACCATGAATCAATAACCCGAAAAGGTTTCGGGCCCCAATCAATCACACACAATTTAAATAAAATAGCACAATGATCTGATAATATTCTTCATACCCCTATTGTGACAAATTGGGCGATTGTTGAAGCCAACCACATGATAAAAAGAATCAATCCAAACGGCTAACACAAGTACCATCCGGTCGATACCAAGTATATTTTCTTCCTATCAATGGTAAATCAATCAGCCCTGCAGATGTAATGAATGTATCAAATTCGGTGCTCTCGTTGGACAACGGATTGAGACTTTTGCCTCTCCTCTCATTGGAAGATCTGATCGCATTGAAATCACCACAAATGCACCAATTCTGATCCACAGATCCTTCTAATTTGTTTGATAAGTGTAAGTTTGAAGAAAGGAATTATTTGAGAGACTCAATCTAGTCTTCTCTTTATTGATTGTTCCAATCCTTTTTTAAATAAATACAACCATATGTCTTCTATTTATAGAAGACTCCTAATCCTAAAATCTAGGAAGATAAATCTAATTAAATAAAAAGATAAACTAGTATACTATTTTAGATAAACTAAAACTCCTAGCAAACTTATCAACACTCCTATGAATATAAAAATATTTATCTAGAATTCTTGATAAGTAAAACTCTGTCATTCAACACTCCCCCTCAAGCTGAGTCATATATGTTTATCATGCTCGGCTTGGAACTCAGGTCTTCAAATTTAGGATAGTGAAGAGCCTTTGTCAAGATGTTATCAACTTTTGTTTGAGACTTCCTTCTCTTTCTCAGAGTCATGTTCATTTTCTTGGAGTCTGCGTCTGCTCCTAGTTTGTGAGTCTGCGTCTACTCCTTTTCTTGGAGTCTGCGTCTGCTCCTTTTCTTGGAGTCTGCGTCTACTCCTTTTTTGTGAGTCTGCGTCTGCTAGTCTACGTCTCCTCCTCTTTTGGGAGTCTGCGTCTGCTAGTCTACGTCTGCTCCTCTTTTTTGAGTCTGCGTCTGCTAGCCTACGTCTCCTCCTCTTTTGTGAGTCTACGTCTGCTAGTCTATGTCTCCTCCTCTTTTGTGAGACTGCGTCTGCTCCTCTTTTGTGAGACTGAGTCTTCAACAATAGATTTGATATTATTTACTCCCCCTCAAGCTTGATTATAGATGTTTATGAGACCAAACTTGCTGATGAGATGTAGGCACATAAGAATCCTCACAACTGCCCTAAAACAGATGATGAAAAAACAGCCGACGATGCCGCGATAACAAGAAAAAAACCTCGAAGTTACTGTAGCAAAGAGGCGAAATTATTGTAGCGAAGTTACTGTAGAAAAATTACTGTAGCAAAGCGAAATTACTGTAGCGAAAGTCGCGTGCTATTGGCTGCTGCTAGGATTTGCTTTACGGCTACTATTTGAAGGCCTAGCCGCCAGCGGTTGAGTTGAGATGGCAACAACTCCCCAGCGGCTAGGGTTTGATAAACTTTTAACCTTAGTTTTTTTTCAAACCTAAAGCTCTGATACCATGTAAGTTTGAAGAAAGGAATTATTTGAGAGACTCAATCTAGTCTTCTCTTTATTGATTGTTCCAATCTTTTTTTAAATAAATACAACCATATGTCTTCTATTTATAGAATACTCCTAATCCTAAAATCTAGGAAGATAAATCTAATTAAATAAAAAGATAAACTAGTATACTATTTTAGATAAACTAAAACTCCTAGCAAACTTATCAACACTCCTATGAATATAAAAATATTTATCTAGAGTTCTTGATAAGTAAAACTCTGTCATTCAACAATAAGGCTGTCCATAAAATCCTTTTTGAAATGATATCTCCCGGAGAATAGATATTGGCAATGTTGCATTTTATCTTGTCCGGTCCCCAAAGACCTACAACCCCAAGTATTTCTTCCTCCCCCCAACAAGATTCCATAGAAAATATCGACTCTCTCCAAATGCATAAAAGCCCGCCAGCTCTCCCTACCGCTCCTTTATAAACCCAATTGAAATCCTCGTTACCCCATATAGCTCTGCAAATGTCTCTATTCATAATTTCAACTTTAGTCTCCTGGAAACATATAAAATCAATCTTTTCTTTAGAAATGAAGGACTTCAGTTCTCTCTTATTTTGCGCTTCCCCCTAACCCACGGATATTGAAGCTGGCAATGATCATAAATTCAAGTTTGCTGCCCCCAAATCTGCACCATCTTTTTTTTATCTGTTTAAGGCTTCCACGTCTCTATTTTCCATGCTAATTAACTGGTCAATTATTTCCTGCTCATTCCCCTGATCCACAAGACCAAGCTTCTTACCAGGATTCCAAATATCTGTAGCCTCTGTTACTTGCTCTATACCTTTACTGATAACTTTAGGCTGACTAGTATCACCCAAATAGAAGTTGGGATCATGTCTTGGGATTTGACATCTTTTCTTTTTCCTCTGATATGTTGATCTGATTTTCTTCTTTATGAGCTTAAAATTCTTATCATCAGCCGAATCCTCATCATCCTCCATATCTTTAAAGAAACTTCTCACAATTTCTCTATGGGTTTTCTGTTTCAATCTTTGTGTCTCAATCCTGTCCAAATACAATTCCTTTTGATCCATTATTTGAGTTTCTGCTACCCTTAACATTTTTTGATCGAGGAAAAGGTTCTGTTACTGGTTTATCAGTTTCACACTACTCCGCTGCATTAATGTTAGGCTCTTGGACATTGAGAATTTGTTGTTTCGCTGTGGTGTTCCTGAGATTGTTAGAATCTTCACAATCTGATCTAGTTGATTCCCCTAATCCCATATTCTCAACTGCTTCTTTCACTGTATTCATCTCATGTTGATTCATGATAACTAAAGGCTCTAAATCCTTCTCTTGAATTTCTGATTGCTTGTTGTCTACCCAGATATTCTCATTAAAATCGGATCGTAGATCATTCTCTATGAGTTCAGGTTCTTCCAAAATGGTTTCCGGGACAACTCCATTGGACAACTCCAAATCTGAGAAAGAAGATTTTGAGGGTGAAGCTTTCTGAAAATTCTGAGTCATTTTGCTAGATAGAGAATACAAGGATTCCTCGGCAAGATGATTTTTTTTTTTTTTGATCAGACAAAATATATATTAATAAAATCTGGTGCAAAAGCACCAAAAGAGTTACTACAAGATGTAGCGATATTAAAATCTAAAGCCTACTAAATGTGAACAAAATTACAAAGCCAACAAACAAATCAACGGTTCACATCTCCAATCGACAAAAGAGTACCAAAATTTATTATTTCCTCTGTTTGTGATCCATAACCAAGATCTATGAATAACTGTCTCCAATAGATCTTCTTCCTTGATATCACGTCCTTGAAAGCACAAATTGTTTCTGTGTAACCATATCGTCCAAATCACCGTGCTCCATATTGTCATCCAAGCTTTTCTTCCCTTTGTTCTCTTCCACAGTCCATGGTGTTGTCGATGATGTGATATTGTGTCCGACGGCATGACCGTATAAACACCCAGCCAATGATAGCATCTCATCCATAAAGCATAAGATTCCGGACAGCAAAAGAACAGATGTTGGGTCGTCTCTTCCGTGATAAGGCACTTCACACAATTACTAGCTTCGTTCCCCATGAGTAAGTTTCTTCTGCGTAGATTGGATCTTGTCTGAATGCGGTCTCGAATCACCCTCCATGTGGTTGCTGCTACCTTGGAAGGTGCCCATGTTGTCCAAATCTCACCGTATGTCTCCGCTAACTCTACATCAAGTGGTGTGTCCTCCAACATTGTTGCATATCCTGTCTTAACTGAATATCGTTTGGAATCATCCAAAGTCCAAATCCACATATCCTCTTGTCCCTGTGTGAGAAACGTCCTGTCCAACAAAGAAATAAACTCCCTCTTCACGCACCCTGATCGAATAAATGGATCCGTCAATGTTGATTCTGATAACTTTGTTGATAAATTCTGAACCTGTAGTTGAGATTAGTAACCTAGCTGAATCCAATTTGATTTTGTTCAAAGTCTCATTACTAACTTTGATTAACCTGCCCAAAGTGGAAGCGATCAATTGAAAAAACCTTTGGTTCCAATCATGAAGAGGAATACCAGAGACATTGATCCAAGCTTCTCTAATTGGGTTGAAAAAACCACTTGTTCCAGGGGCCAATCTCTTTGAATCATTCGCCTAACCAATTCGTCTCCTCTTGAAGTAGTTGGGACAAGGTCTCTTTCTTATCTGCAGTAATCAAAGCTGAAGTACCCCCCACAGGGATAATTTTCGTGGTGATAAAACCGTTGTGCCAGAAATCTAATTGAGCATCTGACATGCTCTCCGATTTGTGCAGATTGCCTACCAGACATCCATCCAACCAATTAGTTTCCTCAGGCTTAGACTGAAAAAACCAGTCTTGTTTGTTCAGGTTGTGCAAATGGTTGAGGTCTACATACAGCTTATCATAGTTCACTTTCAACAAATTATGATGTTATCATTGGACATAATCAATTCTGAAAATTTATCTTTATATCTTAACCCAGATTTATGGTGTTAAAACATGAATATATTTAATTTTCTTCTCATTGATCTGATTTACTAATTTCATGTCAGAGCATTTTTTTGATTTGCTTACATTCTGGATATGGAAAAAATTCGTAATCCTTCTTGGTTCTTGGAGCGAATATCTTATTTATGTTACTTTTCGTCTGTGTTTTTTTTCATATTGTTGTACCCTTGCTTGTGTCTCTGGAGCTCTAACTCCGGAAAAGTTTGCAGCATCTAGACAATTTTTTCGTACTCTATGATAGCATATTCGATATTTACCTTGCATTACTTAGAAAATTGCTTCTCACTATGCATACTATTTGAATCACAATAAATTTGTTTTTTTTTTCCCTTTTACTTTTGATGTTCAGTAAGAGTTGTTGCATGTGTGGTCGTCCATTATGACTGTGATGTTACTGTTCCATGTGGGTGATCGAACAGGTTCGAGGACAACTTAGTTTATCATGTGGAGCGGTTCTGAGCTTTGGGCTTGTGCATTATGCTTTGTCAGAGTTTGAACTGATGGCTGAAGAACTTCTAATGAGTGACTCAGTAGTAAAGGTAAGTTAGTGTAATCGCAATATATTTTCATTTAAATTGTTGTGACCTTTGTTTCTTTGACATTTCAAATATTACCCGCAACACAGTCTACATATTGTTCTCACGTTGGCCTACTTTAATCTTGCTTTTCTGCTTTATGAACCACTAATTTATTTCCATTATTTGTTATAATTAATTTTTCCTTTTCCTTTTGCCTATTGTTTCGTCTTCTTTTTCTTTTTTCTTTCCTTCTTTTTGGTTGAGGAAGTGGACGGCTGCTGGATGTGCTTGTTATACTGTCCTAGCATGTATACTTTAACAATTATTATCATGCATGATTGGTCGCCTTCTAAGGTTATGTTGCCTGAACTTGGATTATAACTGGTATCCTCGTTGACATGATGCATAGCCATGCAGCCTTTGATAATTTGGACATGGGCAGGACTTCTCGACATATTTTACCAAACATTAAGCCACAATCATATTTTAATATTTATTCTTTTTTCTAATTACTAGTATGGCTCAACTAAAAGAAAAGTAAGAACTAAGAGAAGAAGACGGGTACAGAGTATTGAAGAAACAACTATGCATGTTACTCCACTGGTTTTTTTGAATTTGGTGATTTCAGGTAATAACTTAATATTCCTAGGATACCTTTTGGCCAAATTTTTTAAGGCTCTACGACAAATGAACCGAATGTTTTATCAAATCTGAGCTACAAACTTTTGAATACGAGTACAATTGTTCCAAATATTTGTCAATATAGTAGGTATCTGTTACTTCTCCTTAATGTCTCAAATCTCGGTTAAGATGAGGCTGCCATTGACGAACTTGGTGTGCATGACACTTCAAAATAGCTTGAAATTAAATATGAAAATGAGTTCTAAACTCTGAAAGAAATGGACATCAAATAATAGAGGATCTGAGACTAGTAGGTGATACATCAAATAATAGAGGATCTAAGACAACTAGGTGGCTGCTCTAGTTAAAGGTGCAGTTTCCGTTCCTGAGATCTACAGGTTTCTTGCGGTTCTTGATAAGTGGGCCATTTCAGCATTTACGTAAAGTGAGTTGAACATGAGAGATGGGCTTTTACCACAGAACAGGCAGATAACAATTCCATGGTGACTCTATCTGGTAGATCCGATATTTAGACCTCAAGTGGCGGGTTATCTAGGTCAATTCATGATGCAGTACACAACCCAGGGAATTGTGAACTACTTTTGGATTCTCGACCGACATGGCTATTTCTGTAGGGCAGTGCAAGCTCGTTCATTTTGCTTCATGGCACAAATTATCTAACCTGTGGTTCTGGTCCTGTTTTTATTTGTATAATCACTTCACAAACGTGGGAAAGTTGCAAGAAAGGTGTACTGAATAATCTTGTGTATCTACTGATTATTTTTTAGCTTTCACAGACACACAAGAACATGGATGCACTTAAAGTACTTTACATTTAATGTAATTATTGATACTAATTTATGCCTTATAAATTGTATGATCTTCATAAGACATTGACACCTGGGTCTGGTCAAGGATGTTTTTCTCATTGACCTTCTCTTGGCAGTTTGCAACTAAATCACCGATTCCCCATGAAAAGAAACAATGCAGTCCTGGCGGTTATTTAGAGGAAACTGTTTGCATATTGTTTTTAGAATTCACAAATGTACTTGGTCGACAAAAAGATTATCATCCTTGCTTGTGAAGTTTATGGTGAATTGCTGCACAGTTTATGTTATTTCATTTTTGGTTTAGTGGCTTGACACTTCTCATGCAATTAATTTTAGATCTATGGGGCGCTGCGAATGTCTGTAAAAATCCACTTGATGTTGAATTCAAAATTGCTAATTGATGGCGATAGTGATCCAATTGTTGCAACATCTTTGCTTGAAATCAGCAATTTAGTAGTTCTTAAGGTAATTTATTCCTCTATACTATATTAGTTCACAACTTATGGTCTTTTTTTTTTCCTGTGGATTATCATTTAAATAATCATTTACAATTCAGGGATCATCTATTATACATTCAACTGCAAATTTAGGACTTCACGGACAAGGCTCATTGAATTTGACAGGCCCAGGAGATGTTATTGAAGCTCAGCATTTGGTTTTATCCCTATTTTATGCTATCAATGTAAGTTTCCCAAGGTTTCAGCTGGCAATTTACTCCTTAAAGACCAAATTTTTGTGGTCCACTTGTATGTTTACAGACGGGGGGATGTTTGAAATTACCTTTTGGAAAATTTCATTATAGGAAACAAAAATTTTAATCTGGTTAGTATTGTCTGCACGTTAACTTGGCTTCCTTGGGCCGTTAAACCCACTTTGTCCTGCATATATGAGGTTGGGGGATAATTTTTGTGTTTCTTCAATAAGATATGTTTCACTATTAATGTCAATAGGTGGAGGAATTTCCCAGATGCACACACATATTACTTAATTTGTTTCCAGGTTTAGTCCGACATGTGATTTGCCTTCTTCCCTAAGATGACAGTTTCTTGAGGCAGGACTAATGCTGGGAATTATGTCAAACCGTGGCGGAATTCTCAAACTCACGTGGTTTTCCCAACGTATTGCTTAATATGATTAATATACTACCAGTTTAGCTGACATAGCAAGTTTTGGGTCTTGAATTTTTCCAATCTCATAAAATTTTTGGTCCTATTTGGCATGAAGAGAAAGGCAATTTTTTCCGTCACATCAAATCTGTGGTCTGTTTAAACTTGTACACATTAATCCTGTGTATAGATGGAAGCAACTTCTTGAGAGGGTTCTTTCTTAGTTATGAAGTGTACTAGCTCTCATAGGATGTGTCCTCAACGAGTTGCGCACATAAAAGCCTTGTTACGAGCATTTTCTTATGCCATGCTCAACACTGTGGCTGGAGAAACTGATTCTTGCCTGAAAGGAAGACAGTATATTTCTCATCTAGTTAAGATCTTACTTGAAGGCCCCTGCATCATCTATTAAGTTCCTTAAAAGAACTTAATTTAATATCTCCTTATAAACCAAGATATTAAAACCTTTAAATGCTTTATTTTTCTACAGTTGCCCTAAGTTTTTTGGATTAACTTATTGTGCTTCTAAACTTTCTATTACATCAAGCAATAACCATGTCTGCTTACACTGACCTGGTTTCCTGCGAAGGTTGGGCCTGGATCCACTGTGCGAGGTCCCTTGGAAAATGCTACTGATAGTCACATGTAAGTGATTTAATACAGTCCCTTGAAATCTTGGATCAAGTTGTCTGTGTTGTACTAGTTTTGATTTAACTATTGGGGCAATGGCAGGACACCAAGGCTTTACTGCAAACACCAAAATTGCCCCGTTGAACTGCTTCATCCACCTGAAGATTGCAATGTGAATGCTTCATTATCCTTTACTCTCCAGGTGTTTCATTGCTCAATTTTAATACTAGGAGAAAGTTCAGTTTATACCATAGATTTGTGCTGTGTAATGTGAACTATGTTTACTACATTTGCTCCGCCAGTTGAGGATTATACTTCTTTTTGTTCTTGCAGATATGTCGAGTTGAGGATGTCGTTGTTGAAGGTTTTGTAGAGGGATCTGTTGTTCATTTTCACTGGGTCAGAAATGTGATTGTAAAATCTTCTGGAGCAATTAGCTCTTCTGGACTGGGTATATTCTTTCCCGTAGTATAAGTTGATTCCTATATTGGACAGTTGATGGGGTACTTTATCATGATTGGAAAATTTAATCTTGCCAAACATATTTACAAAAGCTTTTTGATTGCTCATTTTTTAAATTTGTACCCCACTCTCGGGTCAAGACTAGTTTTACGAAGTAATGTAATAATCAAGTCCCAGGTTTGAGATGTTAATCTGGGAGTTTTACAGGCTGCACTGGTGGGTTGGGTCATGGAAAACTTCTGGCTAATGGCCTTGGCAGTGGGGCTGGGCATGGTGGTAAAGGAGGGGATGCATATTATGAAGGAAGTTATATCAGCGGTGGAATTTCATATGGGAATGCAGAGTTTCCTTGTGCACTTGGTAGTGGAAGTGGAAATGAAAGTCTGCCTTCTGCAACTGCAGGCGGTGGTGTCATTGGTAAGATATTGATTTGAGACTTTTAGCATGTTTGCATCTTTCATTGTGGTTGAATATGAAGAAAAACTTAGAGAAATGCATTTAATGGTATGAGCATGCACTTGAGAACGAACCCCACCACCATTGTGCTTTCCTGCCAAAGCACCCATCAGTAGCGACATGTTGTCATAACCATAGGGTGCCTTTGTGAGGCTCTAGGTATCTCACCGAGATAACTGGAAATTAATAATTTTTTAAACTGGTGGGTGAGCAACATCTCGCCTATATTTTTAACAAAATAACGAATCATAACCTAGATATTTAAGTATGATCAACTATTGACTCCCCACCTTTCATTACTCTCACATCATCTGGCTACCACTAGCTTCGTCCCTATCCCTGGAATAACATAATCTACGAAGGGGTGGTTAGAAGCTTGGTACATTTATATCAAAACATACACAGAAATCAAACTAGCTACAAACAGTTTCAAAGCATGGAAAAATTATCGTCTCTTGAAGCCTCTGCCTATTATTGGAATGCCATACTCTCATTACATCAGCATAGGCCCAACGATATAGCATTAGCACATAAATGCCAATCGATGACTACTGAAGTCCACCAGTTTGGTAAAGTATGGACGAACTCTCGGCCATTGACATCCCTTGGAGCCGGGAAAGATCTTTAACCCTAGCATCAGCAAGTGTTTTTTTTTTTTTTATCAGACAAATATACTATAATATAATCGTTTGTGCGAGAAGCACAACAAAATTAGTACATAAAAATTCGAACAGCATAGTGGTGATGGTGTAGCGCTATTCTAGGAAACTAGACTGCTAACAAACATACTAACGGTTCCCGTCTCCAATCAACAAATGAGTACAAAATTTATCATTTCCTCTATTTGTGATCCAAAACCACGATCTATAAATGACGAGTTCCAATAAATCTTCCTCCTTGTTCTCTCGACCTTGGAAGCATAAATTGTTTCGATGAAGCCAAATCGTCCATAATAATGTGCTCCAGATCGTCCTCCAAGCTTTCCTTCCCCTTTTTCCATAATCCCTGATGATGCAAATAGTGGGATACGGACTCCGCTGGCAATACCGTAATGAATCCTAGCCATCGGTAGCATTTCATCCATAAGTCATATGACGCTGTGCAGCCAAAGAACAGATGTTGAGATGTCTCCTCCGTTAAGAGGCATGTTGCGCATTTCCCAGCCTCCTCTCCCGTGAGTATGTTCCTTTGACGGAGATTTGCTCTTGTCGGTAGTCGGTCTCGAATTACCCTCCAAGTAAATGCCGCCACCTTGGAAGGTGCCAGAGTCTCCCAAATAGACTGATATGTCTCTGATAAATGTGCATCAAGCGATGAGTCATCCATCATCGTGGCATATGCTGATTGAACAGAGTATCGTTTGGAGTCATCATTGTGCCAGATCCACAAATCCTCTTGTCCCGGTGTGAAAGTGTACCTGTCCAACAAAGAAACCAAATCATGAAATAAATCAAATTCCCTCTCCAATAATTCCCTTCTCCAGTCCCAACGCCACTCCCATAACCCCTCCACCCATACCCCCATATGAGCTATGAGAATATCTTTGTCACGAGCTAATAGCGCTAATCTAGGAAATGATTCCTTTAAACTCTTACTCCCCACCCAAACATCATTCCAAAATCTAGTTCCCAACCCATTCCCAACTTTTCTGATGATCCCTCTTTTAAACCATCTCGATTGATCCCGAAATGTACACTTCAAAATTTCTCGCCACCACGGTGAAGCCAAAGTCAATCTCCGCCCCCCCTGCTCTAACAAACTCAAACTATTAAAACCATATCTAGACCTAAGAACCTTCCACCATAAAGTACTGTCATTATTTAAAATCCCCCAACCCCCCCTTGGACTTCGGTTTTCAGATCTCTGACCATTTGACCCAAGCTACTTTCCGGCAACTCTCCCCTCCCCCCCCATAAGAAAGCAGTCTGAATGGACTGAAGTTTGGTGAGAATTTTCTTCGGAGCACGATAAAAAGAAAGGTAGTAGATTGGTAAGGAAGTAAGCACAGCATTGAGCAGAATCAATCGACCTCCCATCGACAAACTTTTATCTTCCCATGCCGCCAATCTTTTCCGGTATTTTTCAATCACCGGATTCCAAGTAAGCTTATTTTTGGGATTCACCCCAATCGGCATCCCTAAATATGTGCAAGGTAATTTACCCACCTTACAGTGCAGACAGTCTGCCAAGGAAATAATCAAATCCTCATCCACATTAATCCCATTAGTTAGCTTTTGTGAAAGTTGATTCGCAGCCCAGAAAGCAATTCAAAATTGCTCAAAATTCCTTTGAAGAACAATGCATTATCCTTTGTTGCCTCATCCACGAGCAATGTGTCATCTGCAAATTGAAGGTGTGATATCATTATTCTATCTCTGCCCACAAATAGAGGTGTGATTAACTGAATCTGTATCGCCTTTGTAATCAATCTGCTGAGGGCCTCTGCGACAATCACAAACAAAAAAGGAGATAATGGATCTCCTTGCCTCAATCCTCTCTGTAACCTGAATTCCTCAGTTGGGCTCCCATTAGTCAAGACCGACGCTGTGGCGCTCGAAATGCACTCCATTATCCATGGTATCCATTTAGCGTCGAAATCATCAAATTCATAACATGTTTTAGGAAGGTCCAGTCCACCGAATCATATGCCTTTTCAAAATCCACTTTGAGAATCATTCCTTTTTTCTTGTTCCGTTTCATCTCATCGATCAATTCGTTTACCACCAAGATTCCATCTAAGATGTGTCTCTGACCAATAAACGCAGACTGAGATGGAGAGATAATCCTATCCAGAACTCTGGTCAGGCGGTTTGCAAGGACCTTCGCTAGAACTTTGTATACGCATCCAATCAGCGCTATCGGTCGGAATTCCTCTACTTTTGTGGGGTTTTCTTTCTTTGGGATAAGCACAATGAATGACGGATTTGATCCCTTAACCAATTTGCCATATCTGTGGAATTGTTGAAAGAATGTAATGAAATCATCCTTCAATATTTCCCAAAACTGCTTAACAAATCGAAAATTGAATCCGTCAGGCCCTGGACGCTTTGTGCTGTCACAGTCCCAAACCGCGCTTTTAATCTCGTCGGCTGAAAAATTCTCTGTGAGTTGAATGTTCTCGTTCGTTGTGAGTTGATCGAACTGAACCCCATTAAGAAGTGGTCTCCTCCATTCCCTCGTAGCGTACTGCTTATAAAAATGATCGTGGACCCCTTCCTTAATTCCCTGTACATCGTCCTTCCAATGACCATTGATGTACAATCCCACAATCTCATTTCGCTTCCGCGTCCGATTAACCACTTTATGAAAGTAGCTTGAATTCACATCCCCTTCCCGAATCCATTTTATTCTCGCCTTCTGATATAACAATGTGTCTTACTGTCTTTCATACCTAACTGATTCTGTAACACGCTGATCTCATTCTGTCTAATCTGAGCCTCGGTTGCGGATAGTTCTCTGGCCTCCGCCAGTTCATCCAACTTGCTGATCACCTCCGTAGTTTCCTGGATCTTACCATCCAATGATCCGAACACTTCTTTGTTCCATAATTTGAGGCTCATTTTCAATCTTTTCAATTTTTCTTTGAGGATATATGCACCCCACCCTTGAATCTTATGACTCAGCCACTGTTGTTCCACAAAAGGTTTGAATTGTTCATGATTGAACCAAGGATCGAGACTCCGAAAGGGTTTCGGTCCCCAATCCCTTATATGATTCTTGAGAACAATTGCACAATGATCGGATACTGTTCTTTTGAGGCCCCATTGAGTCAGATTAGGCCACTCCCTTAACCAACCATTTGATACAAAAACCGGTCCAAACGGCTTACACAAGTCCCATCAGGCCTATACCATGTATATTTTCTTCCAATCAATGACAAATCCAATAGTCCCGATGTACTGATAAATCTGTCAAACTCATTCATGCCAGTTGAAATGTGATTCTGAGATCTTCCCCTTCTTTCTGAAATATTTCTGACCTCGTTAAAGTCTCCACACAAGCACAACTTTTCCTCTTCTTTCCCTTCTGTTTTAGAGAGCAAAACCTGCCACATATCCCGTTTGCGCTCCAACACCCCTGAAGAATAAATGTTTATGATATGACATCTTATTTTTTCTTCTCCCCAGAAACCCTCCACTCCTAGCAATCCGTCTTCTCCCCAACATGATTCCATTTTAAAACTTGCATCATTCCAAATACAAAGAAGACCACCCGCCGAACCTTCCGCCCCCTTGAACGCCCAATTGAAGTTCTTATCGCCTCGCGACACACATCTCCTTTGTGATGAATTCTTTTTTTGTTTCTTGTAGACACAAGAAATCCATTTTTTCCTTCTTAATCAACTCCCGTATTTCTCTTTTTTTCACCCGTCCACCTAATCCTCGTGTATTGAAACTGACAATAATCATTGGTTAACCTCGATGTCACCCGGTACTGCATGATTTGTAAGTGCTGTCAGATTTCTTTTTTCCATTTCCATCAACTGTTGAATGATTTCTTGGTCATTCCCTTGTCCTATAATCCCCAATTTCTTTCCTATCTCCCAAAGTTGAATCGCATTTTTAACCAATTCCGCTTCCACCGTACCTGTTTGATCATCTACCGTGTTAATTGTGTCTCCCTTGGTACCCACCTCCAACCTCTTTTTCCTTTGGTACGTGTTCTTAAAGCTCTCCACCCGTACCGATCCCCATTCCCCATTCCGCTGTAAGATTTTCACAATTTTCTCCGCATTACTCCCATATCTCTGTACAGATTCCGTATTCTCAGCAAACGACGGATGATTCTCTGATTCCTTGTACAAAGCATATGGCGATAACTTCTTGCCGAGGCCATTGAATTGCTCCTTCCCACAGGCCGCCCCCGACACCTCCCTTTCCGGAGAGTCGAATGTTACAACTTCTTCTCTCCTCTCTTGAAATTGTTTGGTAGAGATTTCATCATCCCATGACTGTGGAATAATCTCATCCGAATAATTCGAGTCTGAGCACGGAGATTCTGGGACCACTTCATCTTGTTTGGACCGGTTGATCACCCTCTCCACCAAGGGCCAATCAATCCCCTCTTCTAACATTCGGATAGAGTATATCCGTCCATCAATGTCAACCTTAGTGGCTTCATTGATAAATTCCTTGGAGGAGGTAGTGATGAGTAATCTAGCATTATCTAGTTTAGATCTGTTCATGGTATCCTCACTTACTTTTGACAAAGTACCCAACCGGAATATTAGACGGCTAAAAAACCTTGCATTCCACGCATGAAGTGGGATGCCAATGCAGTTTATCCATACCTCTCGGTCTTGAATTTGCAACTCCTTTTGCCAGTGTCATATGTCTTTGAACCATGTTCCCAACCAGTCATGTCCTTCTTTAATCAAATCCGTCAATTTTTCCTTATTTTCAGCATATATCAGAACCTGTGAACATCCTATTGGTTTAACTGTCAATGACCCAAAGCCATTCAAAGTTAGATCATGTTGGAGCTCATTCACCATTTCATAATCAATTAACGTGCCAATGAGACATCCTTCCAACCATTGTGTTTCCTCCTTTGTCGATTCAAAACATAATCCAGGCCATTTGGGCTTCTCCCTCACCATGGATTCAGTTTTGTTAGCCTTGAACTTCGCTGTCAGCGCCTGTACATAGGATTTTTCAGAATTGCTTCTCCTATTCGGTACATTATAGACTGCAGCAGCACTGGGTTGTGAAGATTGGAATTGAAATCGACTACGATTTGCCTGAAGTTGGAATTTGCCCAACTGAATTCTGTTAAGGGCTTCCTCAATCTTCAGCACATCCGTAATGCCTCGAAAGCGCACGAATCCAAACTTCTTCCCTTGACTGGTTCGTTTTTGTGGGATAAATATATCACACACCTGTCCAATCTTTTGAAAAGTTCGCCACATCTCAGTTTGAAACCAGTCATCGGGGAAATTTGTGAAAAAGAATAGCGTGGACATCTCAAAAATGCGCTGCATATGTGCTGGGACCCCTTGAGTAAATTGGCGATGCGGTTTCTGGGCGGTAGCCACCGGACGGCTAAACGGGTTCTGGGCAATAGACGTCTGACCAAGCTGTGCTACTTCCTTACCTCTCCGGGTGTGTGGGTAAGAACTCTCACTCTCGAAACGGGTTGGGTAATGGTTAGGGTTTAGGTAGGGTCGATGCTCCGATGGTATGTGCTGGGCTTGCTGTGCCGGAAAGATTCGCGATCGGCTGGGAGGGTTTTGGGCGGGGTAAAATTTGAATTCCTCACCTCTCTTTCTCTCTCTAGCCATCTATTATTTTAATTACAGCATCAGCAAGTGTTGGAAACAATACAATAACCCTATTCCACTTACCTCTCTCAGAGCTAAGACCAACATTCAGCTTTGGCGTCAACTAGCATTGAAAATGAGACATCATACCCTCAGACCTCAACTAGTGCCCTCCCTGAGAGCCCACATCAACCTTTGGCACTGAGATGATCCAGCATTGGCAATGATACAATATACCCTCGACTACTGACCTCCCCTAATGCCGGTATCAACCATTGGCTCTAGTGTCACCCTTCTGGCTTCAACCAACATTAGAATACATTGCTGGACAATGTTAATACTATTTGCCTGATAAAAAAAACATTGCTGGACAATGTTCTTAAAAGATGGAATAAGGAATAAGAGACCTCTGTTCAACTGTTGCATAGATAAACTAGCTTCCAGATTATATCGAGTACAAAATATTGCAATGCCACCAATCACAATTTTCTATGAAAACCATTCTCTCGATAATATCGAGTACAAAAATATTCCAGATAATATCGAGTAAAAAATATCGAGTAATAACTCCCATGCGTGTAAGAGACGTGAATGTACTTGGGTTGCAAAACATTCACAAATATTGACCCTCTTCCTTTCTCTGTTTTCCTAGTCTGTCTAAGTATAGTGAAAGTTAGTCAATACCCGATAACTCTTAACAAATACTTTTTAAATTTGTAATTTAAATTATGATAAGAGAAGGAAAATGCATATTATTTTGGTAGCTTATACTTCTCTAACTAATATATTATTATCTTTTTATGTTATAGTTATGGGTTCCCTCGAGCATTCAGTGTCGGAATTGACAGTCTATGGTGAGCTTATAGCTGATGGAGAAAGTTCTGGAAAATATGTTGGAAAGAAGGAAAGCGGATTTATTTCAGATATAGGTCCAGGAGGTGGTTCTGGAGGAACCATTCTTTTGTTCATTCATAATTTGGTGCTTGGTCATACCTCAAGAATCTCAACCTCTGGAGGACATGGAAGCACAAATGGTGGTGGTGGTGGAGGTGGTGGGAGGATTCACTTCCATTGGTCGGACATGTCAACTGGAGATGAGTATATGCCAATTGCCACTGTTAAGGGAAACATTAGTGTCAGGTTTGTTTGTCTATGCATCATAATAATTTGGTAGCACAACTAACTGTACAATTATGTTTTTAATTCAGAATTTTGATGGCTTGACTTCTCTGTAGCTAAATGGTCATTTTAAGCTGCTTTTGTATGATGTGATCACTCGCGAATGAATAACACAGGTCGAAATGTCACAAGTTTTAAAACTCCAATTATGATAATTTATTGCTTTTGGATTGTAAGAAACTAAAAGGTAAACAATTCTCCGAGCACTTTAAGGTTCTTGCTTGAGATATTCCTAAATATTCCTTTGATAGCTTGACCGTAAAGATGTGTGGTTCCGGTGAAGTACCTTTGGTACTGTCTGTGTGACAATATATATTAGAACTCCACTTATCAATAACTTTAGTCACAAATGATTGATTGTTGGTGGCGCTGCGAGTGTATGCTTAGTTAGTCCTTTTTAGTGCCTGGTATCAAAGCAAGAAAACCGGATCTATGTTTTTCATACAAGAAATGTGATATTACTATTTATGTGAACTGCACTTAAAAAAAAGGATTTTTGTTTTCTTCTACGCAAGTTGTTGTGCACGTGATGATTAGCAACCACACGTCGTATTCAGGTTATGAAGTTATGAATAGCAATGTGTCACAGTAGTGGGTTGAATCTCTTGAGTTTTACTGGCTTAATGATTAGTGTTTGTCTGTCTCGCTAACCCAGTGAGTAAACTGATCTGGATTAAAGGAGTACCAAGTAAAGTTAATTGCTTTGTATGGAAATTGGTTCTTAATATAGTGCCTACTAAACTAAACTTACTTCGAAGGAATATTTTGGATGTTAATAATGGCATCGGGTGTGTTTTTTGTCTTAATGAGGTGGAGGATGTTAGTCATATGTTCCTGGTTTGTTCTTTTGCCAATTGTGTTTGGAAGAATTGTTATGAATGGTTTGGTATTTCTAGGGTGTGGCATAATATTATTGAGAATCATTTGTTACAACATCAAGAGTTGTATTCTTTTAGGAGAGGTTGTAATTGTGGAATGGGTTGTGGCACTGTATTGTGTGGAGCTTGTGGAAAGCAAGAAATGAATTTTATTTAAAGGAACATAATCATCTTCTGAGAAAGTGGCCGAGGAAATCAAAGTTCGGTTTTGGTCCTGGTTGTCTTCATTTGCTACGGTGCATAATTATACATTGAGAGATTGGCTTGTGAATACCGCTTTTGTTTTTAAATGTATCGATGTTGGGTCTGTGAGTTAATGGTATTGTTTTGGCTACTAATGTATTCGAAGCTTAGATGTGTGTGATTGTGGTATTAATGGTAGTGGAAGTTGTGCGCATTCTAGTTATTCGATGGCACTTTGGTTGTAGACGTTTTTGAGTCGAATGTTATACCTTCGTCAAGGGAGATTCTTTGAAGTCTACGGTTTGAAGTTCAAGTCATAGTCTTGTCGCGGTTTGCTTCTGCGATTTGGGTGCTGCTGGTGTTTACTGTTGAGGGTTGATAGATTGCTTTGAGAGTTCAGAGGCTCATGTTTGGTTGATGGATGTTTCCTGAGGACAAGATCTTTTGATGGTTTAAGCATTAGTTTAAGTTTTATTTTGATTGTTTGTTGGTTGTTTGGATCGGCTGTTGTGGAGATAGTCCCTTTGTTTTCTTCTTAGTTACTTAGCAGTCCTTTAACTCTTGTATTAGGGTTGGGGTACCCCTTGTGTTCTGTTAGTTTTAATATATATTTTGTCTTAACAAAAAAAAAAAAAACTATTATCTATCTCCCTCAATAGAAGATAAAGCACTTGAGCTTTGACTTCCTACTCTGTCTTTCTAATCTAGGATACATAATGGTGATAGATTTTATCGAAGTATTTTTATGTTTCAAATTTAACACGTAATACATATTTCCATGTTCAACTTGATGGGAAGTGTTGCAAAATCAAATAAAATGTTCTGAAAGATTTAGTATAATTGAAATTACTATAAATCTATGGTATGGTTGTGCTTTAGTTAGGACTAGCTTCCTACCACGTTGATCTCCAAATGATTATCTAAAAAAAGGGATGATAATTGTATTCTAAACTAAGAAAGACATAGAGTTTTAGCCTTTTAGGCATTGTGTCGTAGACATAGGTATTTATGGTGGTAGCACATGAATCCTCTATTGCGTTTGTGTGCTTTTTTTTTTCAACTAATTTTTAGCTTTCTGAAAATTTAACAAATATTATTCTAAAATCCATCAAGTGATGAGAAGTTGCGTCAGCCACAATTTCTAAACAGATACACGAAAATGGCCCAACTTGATTTTGAACAAAGTATAAGAACATGGATGGAAATCAATGGATAGAGCATAGTTATCAAAAGCGCAGAAGGCGCGCGGGTCGTGCGCCTCTCAGCGCCTCTCAGCGCCCTGCGCCACGGGTTTCGCTATAGCGCGCGCTATAGCGCGCTATTCGCGCTAAATCGAGGAGTGGCCATATCGCGCCTTGAAGATGTTTGTCTTTAGGGTTTTAGCAGACATTCTTAGTGGGTTTATTTTTAAAAATAAGCCCACTTAGAGTTTGGGATAAATAATTGTTGGAGATTTTAGGTTAATGTTATACCACTTTGAAGCGTAGATATGACAAGCGTGACACAATCCTATTGTGTTGGATAGTCATAATTTAGATGGAGACAACGAATGGCTTGTTGGACAAATAGATAGGTTGGAAGATGAAGATGATGTTGCTGTATTTGATGGGGATGATTTGACGTGGGGTGATGTTGCAAGTGCTGCTGGAGTAGATGAAACCCAATATACTTTTAGAGGTTCGAGAGGTTCTCGAGTTGCATCTAAAGAGAGCATGCCAAGCTCATCAAGGAAGAGAACAACTCTATCTACATCTAGATCTGCACTTGGTATTATAGATGAAGATGAATTAGCTTTCAACTGTGATGATGAGACTGAAGAGGAAGAGAATGATGTCGAACGCTATAATTTTGGCAATGATACTAATGAAGAAGACATTGACCTTGAAGATGAAGATATGAGTGATTAGTATAATATTTTTTTATTTTGAAACTTTGAGTACTTCAATATTTTAATTGATTTTGTTGTCATTTGATACTTACTTTATTGTTAAACATTGTTATTTTGTTTTATAATTATTCAATTTTATGTATACCTTTGATACGCTTTACTTTAGTAAAGCGCGCGCTTCGCTCTATAGCCCCAGGACCCCTTGGCGCTTTTGTGCGCTATGCGCCTTTAATAACTATGGGATAGAGGTTGATAAATGAAATGTCAATCTTGCAAATAAACTTTGACGCTGCTGAAGGCAGTTCTGCGTAAAAAATGAAATTAATGATTTTTCAATAATCACATGGTGGCTTTTGCCACCTTCCAAACTAGGCTGTGCTGTTGTCAAATAAAATCAGTTTCCATGATAGTTTTGACGATGTGAAAACACATTGAAATGCCGACTATCAAAGGATAAGTCAATTTCTGCTTCTCCAAAGCTTTGTATATGAGTTGATTCCAGTTGGTTGTTAGTGATTTCCCGAGTTAGTGCGAATAGCATAGGTTCATCCATTTTGTGGATAGGTTCCTCGGTAGAGGAAATAACTTGTAGATCATCCGATAAAAGGTTGCAAGTTTTCTCCATGAGCACTGGGTGAGGAAGAGAATCTTCTGGAAGGATTGGGGATTGAGGTTTATTCGTATTTTTAAATTTACCCAGGAGGAAGGGCCATGATTGAAACAGCAAGTGCAGAATCCTTGTTGGATGGAAGGTAATGAACGAGACCGAACAGTGTTTCTACCAAAAAAAAACAAGTGGCAAGAAGAACATGATTGTGTATGGTGGGGTACTGCGGTGGTTGACAATGTTATAGGTTCAGAAGAAGCAACCAGTAGACTTGTGACATGCATGAAAAAGCTTGAAAGAACAGAGGTTGAGTTGGAGACGAAGTGACAATGGTGGTTGGAGGTATTATGTTGGGTGGTGGGTTGAGGAAGAAATAGAGAGGCCATAGTGGTAGCCAGGGTGGCTGGTGGATGACAGTGGCATTGCTAGTGGGTATGAATAGCAAGTAAACGTTTTTAGAGAAAAAGGAAAAGACTTATAGAAATAATTAGAACATCTAATTTATTTGATGGCTTAAGTTCTGAAATGGGGTAAATATTATAAAATTAGTCCTTACAAAATGAATATTTTAGTAATTGTCCTTACTAAATGACTATTTTAGTAATTGATTCCTTTAATGATGAAAATATGGTTTTGCTTTGTAATCTGATGTGAATAATAGTTGGATTTGCAAAGGATTTTCCTAATTAAAATTTAGGTAATGCCTCTTTTTTGTGCTTTATGTTTTTTAAATTGTTTATTTTGCTTATATATTACTCAATTGTCCAATTAGATTTTCTTTGATTCCATCCATAGTTTCCAGAAATGACAATTCTTTGGGCAAGGTGAAAAGTCCTTGTGAGCTAGCACTAACTTATAAGCATCTATTTTAAGTTTAAAATATAAAATACTCTTAAACTACTTTTCCGTTTTTATTAAAACTCCTATCAATAAAACGTTTATTTGAAACGACTATTTTTTTATCAGGAAAATAAAATTTATTAAATGAGTACCGGTGGTACTCTAAAAGTTACATTATAGATCAAAAGAAAGTAAAATAAGCACCGATACAATCAGCTTAGAAGACAAGCAACCGGTTCCCTAATCCAATCAGAAAAAGAGTAATCGAAACTCCTAATTTGTTATTCTTAATCCAAAACCAACTCCTTAATTTGATCAATTCTAAAATTTGTTCTCCCTACTCTTCCGGAACAAGTCGTTTATCTGAAACGACTTGTTAATTGAAAATGGCATGAGCTAATTGAGACTAAGGGAGTTAATAGCACGCATTTAGTTGCTTTCCTTATGAATATTGTTGTGATCGAATTTTCGTATCAGGTATTGTTTTAATCATCTTTAAGTCCTGATGTTTTACTTTGATGATAATGATGGCAACACAGAGGAGGGATTGGGAGAAATATGGGGCAAGATGGAGACAATGGGACTTTAAGCGGAAAAGCTTGTCCAAAAGGGCTTTATGGAATATTTTGTCAGGTGATTGATGCCATATATTGTTTACTTTGTCACAAACACACTTCGACTTAGACTATTTGATGTTTCTTAATGTCCCATGGGTTTTTCCTTTCCACTGTAGAGTTCAATGACACGAACATTGTTTGGATAAAACCTTTATCCTTTTCAAGACCAACATAGTGCATGTAAACTGCATTTTTGGTTCTGTTTCACCTTTTAGGCCTCAACTGTCCCAGCTTTCCGAACAAAATGTACACAGGAAGTCAAATGTGATCGTGTTGGGTGATCATAACTTTCACAAACCTTTTTCATGTGTTACTTCAAAAACCCTCTTAAACTTCACTCTAGATTTGACCAAAAAGCTGCTCTTACCACACCACAAAACCTTACCGTACTTTTGATTTATTGTGTCATATCTCCTCCTGCGTGCAGCACTCTTTGATTTGAAAGCATAAAGCGTGTATTGCATGAGGTGGTTAATACACACATACAACAGTACTAACATAAATATTATGTTACTTGTTTTGTAGCCAGTAATGAATGATTTGTATATATACGAGAGAAAGCCATCATATATTCTTCATTTCTTCCCGTTTTATTCTTAGTTTCACCAGGATTTTCAGATCTTACTAATACTGGTTAGAGAATTGTTGTTTTCACAGCCAGCTTATTAGTTAACAGGTGGCTCGGCACCCCACTGACCAATACCTGTAAATTATGCTTATTTGTAAGAACAAGATCATATAAAACAACAAATACATGTTTTGTAAATGGATCAAGGTCTATTCCCTTATGTTATACAAGAGGTTCTTTTACCGTAGATTTTTTCAAACCTGTTCTACTTTTCCTTCGGGAGAGTATCTCACTTTGATTTGACAAAAATTCGCTAACAGCTAATGTTTATGTGATCATGTAGGAATGCCCGCTTGGGACGTATAAAAATCTGACAGGATCGAGTAGAGACCTCTGTCGTGATTGCCCATCTCATGAGCTTCCCCATCGAGCTGCATATATCTCTGTTAGAGGTACTTCAAATTTTGTAGATTTTAAGTTTACTTATTATCTGTTTATGATGTTTCTTATCAACTTTTAGCAAAACTATTGTAGTTGAAGTTCTTCTAGTCTAGTAAAATAAAATAAACATTTCATAAACTGTACTTGTTTACTTTCTGGAATAAGTTTATTACCCTTTGTACTTGATTATTATTTTGTTTGCAGGAGGGGTTACAGATGCACGGTGTCCCTACAAATGTATATCCGAGAGATATCATATGCCTCATTGCTATACTGCCCTTGAAGAATTAGTATACACTTTCGGAGGGCCTTGGTTTTTTAGTTTCATACTCTTTAGTCTCCTTGTCATCCTGGCTCTTGTTCTTAGTGTTGCTAGGATGAAATTTTCTAGTGGAGATGAATTACCGGGTGTGGTGACCAACCGTCATGGCTCTCCAATTGATCGATCATTCCCTTTCCTAGAATCACTGAACGAGGTTGTTCAATTACGATTCACTTGTCAATAAATCAAGTTCATATGCAATTTACACAGGAAGATCTTTTCACCAAATATATCAATTACATCAGTTTTTTATCTCAGGTTATGGAAACAAGTAGAACCGAGGAATCCCAAACACACGTCCATCGCATGCATTTTTTGGGGGAGAACACTTTCAGTGAACCCTGGCACTTGCCCCATTCTCCTCCTAAAGAAGTGAAAGAAATCGTGTATGATCTATATTTCTCCTCAAATTTTGTTTTATTCAAGTTCCGCATTTATCATTTATCCATTGAATGTACTTATTAAAAGTAAGAATTTTGTTGAGTTTGGCTCGTATGCTGTATTTTTATTTTTTTTTATCGCAATCCATCGAAGTAAATTCTGAGTAGAAGAAATATTGTTAATTGAAGACACTCCAATTCTCTTTATAACCTTGTTTCGTTGACAGATATGAGGATGCATTTAACCGATTTGTTGATGAGATAAATGCATTATCTTCATATCAATGGTGGGAAGGGTCAGTTTATAGCGTTCTTTATGTTTTTGCATACCCTCTTACATGGTCATGGTTGCAATGGCGTCGTAAGGAGAAAGTACAACGTCTGCGTGAATATGTTCGGTCAGAATATGATCATGCTTGCTTGCGTTCCTGCAGATCACGAGCTCTCTATGAGGGGCTAAAGGTATGCATTCGTACTAGTTTCTTTCCCAAATTTTGTGTGATAAAATTGACTGCGTTATAATGCGACGTAATACTAGCAATCAAGGATCTGTCCATCCTCAATAACAAAGGTAAAGTCCAAACATA
Organism: Haberlea rhodopensis; assembly: GCA_907163345.1. Classification (NCBI taxonomy): domain Eukaryota; kingdom Viridiplantae; phylum Streptophyta; class Magnoliopsida; order Lamiales; family Gesneriaceae; genus Haberlea; species Haberlea rhodopensis. Next base: position 39,657 of record CAJQUN010001087.1, on the reverse strand, counting down.
AAAAATAATAAAAATAAATAAATAAAAACAAGAACACTTGGTTTGTGCATCTATATCTGGTCTGTGACTTGAACAAGGGTCCTATTATTGACACTAGCCTGACGAATACCCGATGATGGTCCTTTTCTAGGTTGGCATTTCTGTTGCATGGATTCTTAACAAGAATATCAATGTTACCACATTATCTATTAGGTGGGAGAGTTTTCAAACTTATATGAATATTCAGTTGCCCGTGGGACCTTAACATATTACAATGAACATCACTGGGTTTCTACTACAATTTCTGCGGAAGTTTCTGCTCTATGTTGATGAATCATCCTCATCTTATGCCATGAGATTCCGTTCTTTCTAGTGTTGATTATAATTCTTTTGTTATTATAGGTTGCTGCAACTTCTGATTTTATGTTAGCTTATGTTGATTTTTTCCTTGGTGGGGATGAAAAGAGGAATGACCTCCCTCCACGCCTTCATCAAAGGTTCCCATTGTCGTTAATGTTTGGAGGAGATGGATCTTATATGGCTCCTTTCTCTCTTCACAGTGATAATATTCTTACTAACCTTATGAGTCAGGTGCGCTGTCTGCGGCCTATGAAGATTGTGTTGTATTAAGAAGTTATACATTGCGCAAAATACCTATTTTTTGTGCTTCTTGGGTCTCTTTAAGCCCAACTAATGTTTCCTTTCACAGTCTGTGCCACCTACAATTTGGTATCGGTTAGTGGCTGGTTTGAATGCACAGCTTCGTTTAGTCCGTCGTGGACATCTTAGAACAACTTTTCTTCCGGTTATCAACTGGCTTGAGACGCATGCGAACAGAACATTGCGTGCTCATGGCATACGAGTTGATCTAGCTCGCTTTCAGCCTTCAGCTAATGGATATTGCCAATTTGGACTTGTTGTATCTGCCTTAGATGATGAAAGTTGTTATTCATCGGTTCAAGGGGCAGATAAATGTTCGTTACCTGAGAAACAGTCTAGGTAATTCACTTCCATGCATTCTTTTAGATCTTAAGTATTTTTTCTGGCTTGATTGATGTTGTCTCTTCTATCTCTCTTTCTCTCTTATTGCATTCTCTGGTGATATGCAGTTTACCTGCCAGTCGCTGGAAAAAGGCATTTGATCTTGTTAGAGTCAGTGAACATGTAATAATGCAAAAAAGAATATGTGGAGAAGTTTTACAAGTGAAGAACCTACATAAAGTTTCTGATGGAATAACATTAGGTTATCCTCTCTACTACTTAGTTCGTAACATTAGACCAGTTTGCCATCAGGTAACTTCAAAATATTTTTTATTGCATTGAGTCCAGATTTTTCCCAATCATACTCTATCAAAGCTGAAAAATTATCTGTCTCACACCTTTGGAATCTTGCAGGATCTCATTGGTTTGATCATCTCAGTACTACTCCTAGGAGATTTTAGCTTAGTATCGCTTCTTCTGCTTCAGCTTTACTCCATATCCCTGCTGGATGTCTTTCTGGCTTTGTCTGTTCTACCTCTTGGCTTACTTCTGCCATTTCCAGCTGGTATCAATGCTTTATTTAGTCACGGACCTAGGCGTTCAGCTGGACTTGCTCGTGTGTATGCTTTGTGGAACATAATTTCGGTGATTAATATTGTAAGTACTATTGAACACATTTCATTTTTCTTCTCTCTTATTAAATGTATGATCTGCTTTTATTGAACATATGATAAGTTCATCAATTGTTTTGGTAAACAGTAGAGAGAGAGAGAGAGAGAGAGAGAAATTATGTGCAATTGGCTCAGCCCTTTTTAATTTTTTTCCTGTAGTTCATTTTTCTATTGTCTTTTGAGTTGTATAGATATTCTGATGTCTCTGACAGTAGTATTCTACCTACTAACTTGGTATGAAAATTACCGAAAAGTTAAAGAGTTACTCTCAGTTTAGTGGTCTTGGAAAACCAAAGATATTCCCAGTTTCAGTGAATAAAGTCTCTAATTTGTAGGAATGAGAATTCGATCATCTTTCTTTCTTTTCTTTTTCCTTTCATAGTTGATTTTATCTCCTTAATCTATGGATAGGAAACTATCTTATAAATTGCACTAATTATTTTCATGAAGAGCTTGGTCTCAGCTCCTCTTCTGGTTTTTGTGTGTCACATGTAACTGTCTCATTTTTTATTATCTGCTTTATTTTCATCTCCATGACCTTTTTTTTTGGGTGTTTTCGTCATAAATGCTAGAAAGGGTATATTCCTGTGTTTTGTGGGACTGTTTTCCAGTACAGTCGCTCTGTTTTAACTGTCTGATGTTACCTGATACGCTTACGGTAAATCCGATGATGCTCTTGAACTTTATACATTTGGCGGTTCCTTATTTTCATAATAATTTTGAGCAGATGGTCGCCTTCATATGTGGGCTAGTTCATTTCAGGGCTCAATCCAGTAAAAAGCATCCTACTTTTCAGTCCTGGAATTTTAGCATGTAAGATTTATGTTTGTATTTGGCTGTTAAGTGGTGGATGCTTCTCCAAACACCAACTGGTTTTTATAAAGTTCAAAGTATCGTTTACATACGGCGGTGATTTTTGGTGCAGGGATGAAAGTGGTTGGTGGATGCTGCCTTGTGGACTCGTCATCTGTAAAATAGTTCAGGCACGACTGATCGACTTACATGTTGCTAACCTTGAGATTCAAGATAAGACATTGTACAGCAATGACCCCCATGTTTTCTGGCAGTGATTAATTTGCAGCAAAGAAATTTTTGTTGATTCTGTCAAATTGTATAGTGATGTATTTTTCAAAAAAATAAATAAAAATATCTGGCCTTTTTTCTTTCATTTTTTGCTTCTGTACTCTGTATGACTGTATATCAATTTGCAAAGAGGATCGATATAGCTTTGAACTTGCAATTTAATTTCTTTTTGTAGCTTTAGATCTTTCCTTTTAATTTTCTTTTTCTACACAGGAATCTCTTAAAGTTTTACTGGTAGTTTTAATGAGTGGATGTTTTTTTTTTTAAAGCAATGAGTGACTGGTTTTAATGAGCAGGCTCCTAATCAAATTTGATCTATTGATTCTGGCGAAGTTTGATACATATTTTGTTTCTCAGTGTGTGTATATATATAGATATGCACACACATGTATACATTTTTATATTGATGGATGCCTCTTTTTTTTTTTTTTTTGGGAAAGTATTGATGGATGTTTTATTAGTTTTTGATTCCCTATATATATAAGTGCTCTGTTAATTCAGAAGGCAGACAGACAAAAGTAGGGTTTTTTATTAAATTAATCGAAAAAAAATAAAACATTTAACAAAATATCCGAATTTGAAAATCATTTTTAAAATGACTCAAAACGCCATCTCAGATGGCGCCGGGTTTTTTATTAAATTAATCGAAAAAAATAAAACATTTAACAAAATATCCGAATTTGAAAATCATTTTTAAAATGACTCAAAACGCCATCTCAGATGGCGCCTTCAGGTGAAGGCGACATCTGAGATGGCGTCTTCTGTAGCTGGTAAAAAAAATAATGGAAGGCGCCATCTTGGATGGCGCCTTCATATAAGAAATTAATATTTTATGAAGGCGCCATCTTGGATGGCGCCTTCAGTATAAAAATAAATCGCCGCCCCTCTTCTTCTTCCTCATTTCTCATCGGCTTTTCTCTGAAATTTCACATTCTCATCTCAGATCTTTGCTTATTCTTGTGCAAAAATTAAAAAATCATCGTGATTTATCATTTCTGGAGCTTGCTTGTTCAACATTTTTGAATTTCAGGTAACATTACAAGTTTGAATTTAAATTTTTGAAAGTTGTAAAATTTGAAATATGTTGTTGGTTGTTTTTAAATTTTGTTGTTTGGTAGTTTTTATTGAAAAATTAGTTATAGTTTCGAGATAATGTCAAACCGTCGGATGATTTACAAATTTTTAGTTTTTGCCGTAAATTTGTACTCCGGCACGGCGGCGTCGGCGGCCGTGTTGTCACCGGTAGGGGCGGGTGGTGGTTGCCATGTTGATATTTTGTTATATTGATATTTATTGTGTAATATTTCAGGATGGATTTACAAAGAGGACCAGGACCGATTGACAGTCATCTGCTATCATTGCAGTCAGGTCATCGATCTGAAGCTGTTTGGGCAGGTGATATTGATTCTACACTTCGAGGCAGAAACCCTGATAAGTATTTTTGGGATCTTTGCCCCCTCGATACTCGTGTTGCGAGTTCGTTGGACAGTTTTGGTTTTTATGGTGTTTATAGGTCTGGTAGAATTACACTTGACTTTCACCTCATCACGGCTTTAGCTGAGAGATGGCGCCGTGAAACACATACTTTCCATCTTAGATCCGGAGAGGCGACCATCACACTGCAAGACATTGCAGTTATATGGGCATTGCCAGTAGATGGTAATGTAGTATCCGGTATTGATTATGATAGGAGTATACCTGACTGGCAAGCATATTGCCATATGCTTTTGGGGTTTGTACCGGATACTGCACACTTTAAAGGTGCAAAGTTATTTTTATCTGCAATAAACAATCATTTGGTGAATAATGCTCTTACTGAGCACAGTACGGAAGAAGATGTAGTCCGTTATACTAGGGGCTGTGTGTTATTGATGTTTGGTGGAATTTTGTTTCCTGATTCGTCCGGCAATACTGTAAAGTTATTATATTTACATATGATAGAGAATATTCATTTAGTTGGTAGTTATAGTTGGGGGAGTGCCGTATTGGCATATTTGTACCGTGAGTTATGCACTTCCTCGATGAGAGGCAAAAAAGTGATCGGTGGTGCATTACAGGTCGTACAGGTAGACTTTACATTAACACTTTTCAAATGTTTGAAATATTATTGTCGTCATAATAGCTGATATTATTCCTGATAATATTTTAGATTTGGGCATGGTCAAGATTACCTGGTTTAACTCCTCAACTGGGTGATGCTAGATTCGACACTGGCCCAATAATTATCAATGAGGAGAATATCTTACCTGCTGCTCCATATGGTGCAAGGTAATAATGTTTTTATGTTTTGTGCTATTTTATATGTTTAAATATATTTATAGATTTTGTAAATGTGTTTTTTTCAGGTGGACATGCCATTTAAGGTTCACGGAAACAGGGAGGCATTCTGTACGTATCATTAGGGACATTCTTGATGAGCAGCCATCAACTCAAGTAAGCAGTATATTAGTTGTGTTTGTTATGAAAGTTAATAATGTTGTTTATATTATTTTAATCCAATTTTGTATTTGTAGTTTAATTGGCAGCCATACCCTGATGAGTGTACTGAGCATCTGAGCCACCAGTTATGGACATATGCCGGCCCATTAATTTGTTATGAAATTGTTGAGATGCACCGTCCTGATAGGGTTCTTCGTCAATTTGGAATGCTCCAAGACATCCCCACAGATCCACAATCAAGGGATGATAAATTGCATTCTGTTGATCGAAGAGGAAGTATGAACAAGGATTGGAGTGCACATCATATTGGATACGTGCAGAAATGGGAGATGGCAGGTGATTTATGTGTGGACAGACCACTATATTGTGCAGTAGTGGTTGGATATAGTGAGTGGTATGACCGAGTCACCCGCAGATATATTGGCCATCAAAGGCAATTTGTACAGACCGGATACCAACATGGTGACGGCCCAGCGTGGCATCATGTGGTAAGTAAATATATTCAAACTTTGTTTTGTAGAATATGTCATATGTCATATGGATTTATAGATTGAACATGTAATTATTGTTATTCACTTTTCAGCTTGATCAGATGCAACAGTTAAGTGTTAGTTGCGACCGCTATCCTGCTGAGGGAGAATCTGTTAGCACGTATATGGAGTCGATGAGAGATCATCATAGGGCAATAGCGCAGGATGTGATGCAAGTGGCTCGTGAACGACGAGACAGAAACTTCCCACCAGACGAAGAAGTTCACGAGCCTGATGAAGAACCAGTACAGACTGATATCGCAGGGCCTTCTATGTATACACCTTTCTCGACAGATGAGGCAGGTCCATCTACGTATACACCTATACCGACAGATGGGGCAGGTCCATCTACATCTTTTACTGGTTATTATGTCCCGCAGCCACAGATGTATGATCCTTCACCATTCACTCTGTATGCTCCGATGTACACACAGCAGGGTACAGATGTGGGATATGAATTTCCACAATCATATACCACATCTGCGGGCCTCGATTTTGATGTATCACCTGTTGCATTTCCACAGTTCACACCATATCGACCACCTACTGATGTACCTGTGGATAGGAGGCAGAGAGTTCGCAGAGAGATCATTCCTCCTCCTTGTGGTACCGGAGGTCATTTACAGACGAGGCCTCGTGGTCGTGGTCGTGGTCGTGGTCGTGGTCGTGGATGATATTTGTTGTCTTTCTTTTGTAAATATTTGATATTTGATATTTTTTTGACATATTGAACAATGTTGTTTTGTGAGCAATTGAACATATACTAAAATAGTGTGATAGACAAACAACCAATTTTCACAATAACGTAAAATCATTTACAAAATAAATTTACAATAAATTACACATAAAATTATTTATTGATTTCGAGAAGATGAAGCCATTTGTCGTCTTGCACGGGCTTCTGGCCAGTCCATCTCATTCTGAATGCGCGTTGTTCGATCTCGACCCACTCTTCTGGTTTTTCGCAGAGTGGAGTTATGGTACAACTCAAAAGATGGGGTGTCCCAATACTCCTCCCCCCATATTGGTTCGAACTGCCCTTGATATGTGCTCCAATATTCATTCATATTGTAATATGCCTTGACAAATGTTTTTGCATTTAGGCCATACTTTCGACAAACTTGGATCACATGTGAGCAAGGTATTCCGAACTCTTTCCATTTTCCACAAGAACATTCTCCTGATTTTAGATGCACAACATGGGTGTTACCCCCACGTCCTGGTCGTACTCTTGTGATAACAGAAGCTGTAAGGTGTCTACGATCGAACATCTGGACATCATGATGGATGGAATGATAGTCGGCACGACCATATCTTTCCAACACAGAATCTGGCCATTCTTGATTATTTTCAATCATTCGCTCCATCTTCTTAATCCGTTCGACAAAATATAGTACACAACGAACAAAAGTTAATTGCACAATGGCGGTGATTGGAAGCCGACGAGCACCTTTCAAAACTCCATTTATGCATTCTGACATATTTGTGGTCATGATACCACAACGCCAGCCTCCGTCATGAGCAAGAGACCATTGACACTTATCGATACGACTCAAGTAATCAAAAGCCCTTGGCTCTATAAGTTTTATCTCTTCCATTGTGCGATCAAATTTTGTGAGTTGATTTTCTGATCCCACTCTCCAACATAAGTCTTTCAAATGAACGGATTTGAAACGACTATTAAAGTTTGAGCAAACATGTCTCAAACAAAATCGATGTACTCCACGCGGTGATTTGAAGTCAGGAATACAATCGGCTGCTGCAATGAGGCCCGGATGACGGTCAGAAATCAAACATGCACCACCCTCAGATCTTCTCACAATATGCTGGCTTATCATCTCCAAAAACCATCTCCATGACAGAAACTTTTCTTCGTCAACAATTGCAAATGCCAAAGGTAACACTTGATTATTAGCGTCCATTGTCACGGCAATCAACATCTTATGTTGATATTTCGTATACAGATGTGTTCCATCCACGCTTATTACCCGGCGGCAATGTTGAAATCCTTCTACACATGGTCGGAAGGCCCAGAACACGTAATTCAATGTCTTCTCTCTTGGTCTGGCATTGTCAAGGTGAACCCACTCAATGACGGTGCCGGGATTCCATTTTTGCAAAGCTCCCGTATAGTAAGGCAGTTTCTGAACGGAGCTCTCCCATGTCCCATACACATTCTCAACAGCACGTTGCAAACTAAACCATCCTTTTGCATAAGAGATCTCAAATCCATATTTGTCTTTGACTGTTTGAATTACATACTTTATCTCGAAAGCTGGATCACGCCGAACAATTCCCACTAACAAGCTAGCAATCATGTTTTTGTCCAAATTTGCATGATCGATAGACAGCTCACTCAAAAGGCAGGTGTGAGAACCTCCATATTTGTTTATTTTGAATAATCCAACTTTCTTCTTCAACGAGGCGCGCATGTACCATCTACAAGGTGCATCTTCTGTACTGTGTTTGCACACAACTTTCCACAATGGTTTTGTACTTTTCGCAACGCGGGTACTCTCGTTTTGCAACACGTACAGAGTAATCCTTCACAGCTGCCTGTAGATGTGCTTTATTTTTGAAGACCATATCTACATGCAGATCCCCTTTGGAGTAATCGTAATAACTACCCCATTTACCTGTTGGAATGTCTACTGAGTCTGCAAATACTTCAGGATGTGTCATTGAGAAGAATGGAATTGTTGGATAAAGGACATGACTAGTTGTCGTGGTTGTCTCCGGTACATTAACTGACACTTCCTGGGTGATTGGGACCCCTTCATCTTCATCTGCAATTGTTTCTGACATGACACAAATGTCAACCTCATCGTCATCAGCATCATCCTCGGACGGAATATCATCTGGTTCTGACTGAATATCATTTCCCAATTCAGCGAAACTGTCTGCTAGTGGCTCAGGAGCAATAACATCAGCATCTATTGGATCGTCATCGTGGTGTCTACCGGAGACAGTCGGTCGTTCTGCAACTACAGGCAAACAATCTACATTTTCTGGAATATAATCATAGTTTCTTTGTTCCGTTTCTATGTAAAGTTCCAAGCAACTAAGACCTTGTTCTGAATCCAATAGCCATGCTAAATTATAATCATTATCGATTGGCAAAATTGTCTGTCATACCCCGGCAAAATCTCTAAACATATGTCTTACATGTATTTTCAGAAGAAACTGGTTGCCATCGATGCCCGTGATATTATATATTTCGGTCAACAACTGCATAAAATTAATTGTGCGAGATATTGTGGTAACTCTTATTGGACCACGATCATATCTAATGGTATCCAAATCCTGTAATATATTACCACCACAATATAATAATATTTGAATCGACATATCTGAAAAATTTATAAAATATTACAAATAATTAATAAATTTATAAAATCCATATGATAAAAACAATAATATAACAACATTTTTACCTGAAAAATACTTCGAGAGTGGTTAATTGAGATTGGAGATTGAACAATTTTGACGATAAAAATAAGATAAGAAACTATGATGATATGTGATTTTCGCTTCGGTATGAAAAAATGAAGGGCTCGGGCGGGGTATTTATACCCGAGAAGGCGCCATCTTGGATGGCGCCTTCATAAAAAAAATTAATTTTTTATCCGAAGGCGCCATCCAAGATGGCGCCTTCAATTATTTTTTTTATCAGCTACAGAAGACGCCATCGCAGATGGCGCCTTCACCTGAAGGCGCCATCTGAGATGGCGTTTTGGGTCATTTTAAAAATGATTTTCAAATTCGGATATTTTGTTAAATGTTTTATTTTTTTCGATTAATTTATTAAAAAACCCGACAAAAGTACATCAGAATGAATTTAGTTAGATTCTATTTTAATTTGGGTTAAATCGGTTGGTTTGATTAGGGATGGCAACGGGGCGGGTTTGGGACGGGTTTGGCCAATCCCAGGACCCGCCCCGCTACACATAAAACCCATACCCGCCCCGCTCCGCAAACATAATTTTTTTTTTAATAAAAAAAAAATTTTTGTAGAAATTAATTTTGAAACACAAAAATTGAGTTTTGAGATTAAATTTAATGTTTTCCTCTAGTAAATATTTATAATAAGCATCGTAAAACTATCTTTAAACTATCAAATATTTATTATTTAACTTTTATTCCATTCAAAATGTTCAACTTCTTTACCATAAACACATGAATTTTGATATGAAATTAAACAATAACACATTATTGTACAATCAAAGAAGTGAAATGTATATTCAATATTAATTTTTTTTTTTAAAAAAAATTAAAAATACATGGCAGGGTGGGTGCGGGGCGGGTTCGGCCAATCCCAGGACCCGCCCCGCCCCACTTCCAAATCCGGTTGAAGCGGGTTTGGACCCTCCCCGACGGGTCGGGTTCAATACGGGTCCGGGTTTGGACCCGCCCCATTGCCATCCCTAGGTTTGATGGCCGTGTATTATTCCTAAAAAAACAAAGAAATAGAAAGTAATAAAATAATTTAAATGATACACGTGTCAATCATCCAAGACAATGAGTTAAGGCCTGAGGAGAGAAATTTTGATGCAAATCCTGGGACAGTGATAAATCCGACATTAGTATGAATTGTCAAAACAGGATTTATCATTTGACTTTTAGTTTCAATTTTCACGAAATTTATTTTTTAGTCCAAGTCTCTAAATCATCGTAGCCCCCCTAAACCAACCTAATCCGGTCAACCCCAGGTAATATTGATTATTGGCTCCGACCTTCATATATTAATCTATTTATTTTAAATTAAGATTTGTTTCATGATTCATCGGATCAAGATGGATCTATCAGCCTTGTACATCATGAATTTTAAATCCATTGATACCTGTAAATAGAGATACTGTCAAATTGAAAACATGCTAAGTTAATAATACAAGCAAATACTCATTAATTTACAGTGTAGTAAATATGAGGGAATATGAACTACACGTAGGGGGTCTCGAAGTAAGACCTATGGATTATAGCTAATCCGTAAGGGGCCAATACGGTCGTTCCGTGTGTGAGTGAAAAGATAGCTGATATGTTCGAAATTGACAGTAAGTAGAGCAAGAAACCGCTTGAAAGCTAATATGAATCGTGCCGCTGAGAAGTCTTCGTTTAAGAGCTATAAACTATAAAGCAAGGGAATGAGCCTCGAACAATCCTAGGGTCTTTCTAATGCTCTCTCTTTGTTCACATATTCCGGCCACCTAAACATTGCTCAGAATGTTATCCAGAAACAAGAAATATTTTGGAAGCATATGGATCAATACTAACAAGTCACAGATGAACCAAATCTCAAGCTAACATAATCCCTATTTCATTTGTCATTACACCAACAATCAAACAACAGTGTAACCATTTGAACACTATATATCCACATCAGTATACTGCACTGATCACAAACATCAAGAAAAATGGCATGTTTGGCCATTGTTCACAGCCGAACATGCTAGGAGTGCTAAATGCCCCCAACGAATGTGAATGGAACATGCCAAAATTTTTATTTTTCTCTCTTCCAGTTTGAATTCTAAACATTTCCATGCCACCTGGTTATGTTCCAAACAAATCACTGCCCACCTTTTAATCAAGATCACGTGAAACTTATCTCCAATATGTTACCAATGGATTACGGGGCCAGAGCCACTCTTCGACTAGGTAGGCTCCAGCCTATGCAATATTTTTGAAAGAAAAAAAATTTAGTCATCTAGTACTATCTAATCCGGCTAGTTTTAGGCAGCCCTATCTAATCCGGTCATTCTCATGTAATATTGATTCCTAACTCCGTCCCTGTCGGGACTCAATCCAGTCTGTAGCTTTGACGTGAGAGGAGATAGGTTTTAGGGGTAGATATCTACAAGGTGCTCCAAGATTATACTTAAGCCACGCATGAACAACATGCATCCACTACTTGTCCTTTTGAAATCCTTCATTAGACTTCTCGCATTCTTAATTTCTCTCAAGATTTTGTTTCGTATCAACCAAAAACAGAAATGTTCCAGTTTTAAATGGAAAAAAGATACCTTGAAATGATCCTATGCAGGATCAGGAAAGGCCATATAATCATTTCTTCTGCTGACCTTAACTAGGGATGAACCTATGTATACAAATGGGGCGGTTGTCCCCTCAAAAGGAAAGAGAAATTTATTACCTTTTAAAAAAAAATTAAAAACAAAAAAACATTTTGCCCACAAAAATTACATTTTGCCCACCATAAAATTATATTTTAATCCCTTAAAAAAATTTGCATCCATTTTTTATGTTATTATTTTGCCTCTCTGAATAAAAATTCTAGATTCGTCCCTAACATTAACAAAAAAAATAGATATGGAATCATTGGAGATGTTTCTGAAGACGATTATTTAGGTTTGGCAAAAAAAAAAAAGTATTTACTTTTTATTTGTTTCAACTAACAAGATATATGATTTTTTTTCTTGAGGAGCACAATAATTTGTTAGGCAAGAAAAACTGTTAATTATATCCATACAACCTAACTTTACCAAAAACCAAGATAATGACTTCATATAATTATCAAAATCCATAGATTAAAACTGTGTAAGGTTTACGGTCAACTGTTTTAATCATTATTAAGCTTAAACACTAATTAATGTTGCATGCATACAGTGAAGGACATGGAATTTTTGTCTAGGAGGGAAAAAATATAAACATAAAAATGTAAGGCAAACAAAAATTTAAGATGTCAAAATATAATTTTAGGGAAGATAAAATATAATTTTTGATTGGCAAACTGCAGTTCTTGAAGGGTAAATGATTTTATTTAGGGTAATAAAAAAAATTTTGGCAAGGGATTCCCTTGCCTTGACGTGGCTTCGCCTTTGCTTGCATGTATATTATCGCTTGCTTAAATCTTTAGTAAAACTCTAACCCAAAACAACTAAATAACAAACCAAAGATAAACCGATCATAATCACCATAACAAAGAGAATTTAATAAAACTAAATGCATATGCAACATAAATAAATGTACACAAAGATACTAGAAAATGTAATTAATGAAGAAGGGTATGCATAATGTGTGATTGAGTATGGTTTGCATTGGGAGGAAGAAGAGAAGAAGAAAGTGAGATAAATGATACCAATGGGGGAATGAGTCTCACTTTAGAGTTATCATGTATTTCTTTCACCAAACCAACTGCCAAGTAAATTTTTGGGTGAATTGAGCTTGAATGTTTTGCATACCTCTCGGCTTAGGCTTTAATATTTATACGAATTTGTTTTGTCTGTCTTGTGATTGATAACTAGGTTATGGCCTTTGTGATTTTGGCGAATCATTCCTTGCTACCCCATGGGGTAGTGCTCCATGGGGTAGATCCATACATTGGATGTGTATATTCCCATCCAATGTTGATGGGAATATACTCATCCAATGGATGGGACTACCCCATGGGGCACCGTAGCCAAGAATAAACCGATTTTGGCTTAGTGGTTAGTTTGTCTTTATTCTTATTTTGTAACTTCGGTTTTCCTACGCCACATATGATGGTTATAATAATATATGGTTTGTTTATTTAAAAAATAATAATTTTTGAACTCAATTTCAAAAAAATTTCTTCGTTTTCTTGCGCATGCACCTGAAATATTCTCGACCAAAAGCACAAACAACCACCTTTAATTGTACCTTTGTCTCCATTATTCTAATTCCTCATTTTATATCATGCTTGCTTTATTTACTTAATTGATCAAAATTTTGTTTTGGAGCAGTGGCGGATGCAGGATTTTTAGGAAGGGGGGGCAAAAAAATTTAAAATAAAAAAGTCAGGCCAAAAAAAAAAATTAGAGGTCAAAATAATTTAAGGGGGGCAAAATGTAATGTTTAAGGGACAATTTATAATTTTTTAGGGTAAAATTACAATATTTTTTTTTAAAAATATTTTTTTAAGATAAAAAAAAATTATTTTTTTGGGGCAAGGGGGGGCAAGTAAGGGTCCGCCCATGTTTTGGAGGATGAAAATTGTTGGGTTCCCTTATTTAGACATATAGCTTTTGTTTCAGAATTAATAATAATTAAAAATATCTTAATTTAGCTCAACATATGTAAACTAATACTTGATTTTGCTCAAATTAAGGTTGTACAATTTTGAACTTTAGTGGTGTACTCTTACTGATGTAGTTCATACTAGGTTGTAGGAAAATAATTATATGGACAGAGTGTTTGTAAAGACAAAGATACGTAAATATGTATGTATATATATGTATGTGTGTTGATGTTTATAAGATCGGGTGTACAGAAGTAGGACCGCTAGATTGTAGGAAAAAGACATATTTTTCGCAGCAACATGCTAAGTTTTTGTACTACAAAGAGATAGTGTAATTAAGTCTATATTAAACTTGGGTTTTTAGTACTAGGAGTATAACCGCGATTATAATTTAGTGGGAGGCATTTAAAAGATAGAATTAAGAGTAAAATATAATTTTTAAAATAAAACAAAAAATATTTGCCCCTATAAATAAAAACACACGAAAAATTTGATGATGCGACCACCGCCACCGTACCTCAGGCCTCCACCATTGAGCATCCCTGATGCTCACTTTATAAAATTCTGGCTTTTTTTATAGGAAAAAAAAAATCTCAATACTGTACTAGGCATGATTTACTTGGTGACAAAAAGCTTGTTAATTAGTTCGTGCAAACTGCAAAAGTAAGCTTTAATTACTTACTCTCAAGTTATTTATTGTTTCTTAATACTGGTGTAAAAAATTATCATTTAACTGACAATTAACTTTACCAAGATCTCTCTCTCCAAATGTAAATAAATTACATTGTCTCCACTATAGCAAAAATTTATTGCAACATTTGATTTTTAATTTGAACAATAATTGTTGGACCCCCTGTAGAATAACTGCATTACAATATCACACTGATATAAGAAAATTACAGTTATCTTTCTTATGATTTGTCATAAAAATACATAGCAGAGACATATTCGTTATTGTTTAAACTATGATGGGAATCTATACGTAGTTCACTCAAATATAATTATTAGGATCGGAACAAGTTAGGGTAACTATCTCCGTTATTAAAATGCAATTCCACATACGGAGTATTTTCAATTAATTCTTAGTATTATTATTATTATTATTGATTTCTAACAACACTTGCTACTAACTCACTACTCATACTTTTAAGTCTTTCATTTGATAAAATTTGACGAGATTTTGGAACTCAAAGAAACTTTTACGTCGAAAAGTGATAATTCAGGCCTTGGGCTTTGCCCAATTGATTGTAAAAGGCTCACCTTTTATAATAGGTAGAACTGTCAAAATGGGCTAGGCCCGCGGGTCTGGCCCAACCCAACTCGCCAAATAGGCAGATTGGACCAGCATTTTTAAGGCCCGCCAGCAGGCGGGCCTATACGGGCTGGCCCAAACGGGTCGCGGGTTTTGGCGGGCGAACCCGCGGGTTGGCCCCATTTTTTAAAAAAAAATAAAAAATTTGTTATTTCTTTTTTTAGGCTCAATTTATAAATAAAAACTCAATATCACATTGAAGCATTCGATCTACTATATATTTTTCACTTGGTCTTGCTTGAAAGTTGCAATAAGTATTTCAAAAATGAGTAAAATACTGATTAATAAAGTTTTTTTAGTAGCAGTGCTAATATCTAGATAAAATCTGAAGTAAGTTTCAGTATTCTTCTAGCATCAGTTTCAGGTTCGGCAAGTTTAGTTGGGAATATTTTTTTGAAGTTTCTTAAAAAAAAAATTTTAATTTTTTTTTTTTAGAAAAACTAAAATTAAAAAAATTATATTTCGGCGGGCCAGCCCGCCCCAACCCGCGGCCCGCTTCGGGTCGGGTTGGGTTGGGGTTTTCCCAACCCGCCTGGAGGCGTGCCCAAACGGGTTGGGTGGGCCAGCCCGTTTGGGTTGAGCTGACCCGTTCTGACAGCTCTAATAATAGGTCTAGAGTTTTAATTCTCCTCCCCAATCGTCTCTAAAAATGTAAAACTCATCATTTGGGATGACCACTTGACGTGACCAGATTGTCACACCCCTTATTAAACCTTTGACACCTATTACCCTTCATTTAATTCCATCGGATCCTATCTCTCTCTTTAATAATTGTCTATCATATATATTTGTCAATCTTCCTCATTATATGTAATCATATTTTGGGTTCTCGTCTTCCAGTTTGTAAAAATTGGATTTTACTACAATAACTTTGGTTTATTATTTTTAGTCCTATTTTGTTGGAGTGTTAACTTGGAGCAAAGTCGTTAGTAAGATACAATGTCATGTTCGCAATTTTCAGCGTCACATAACTCCGGTAAAATAGAACTAATAAATAAAAATAAAAAAACCAAATTATTGGACCAAGATCTAACTTTGATTACTTAGAATAATAAATTTCAAAATAAACAAACTTACATGACGGACTTGACTATTTTCACATATGGAAAATACCAATTGTTAAATGTGAACTCAAATTATTTTTTCCCTGTAGTGCATGCTATATTTTTTTTGTTAGCGTCATCTTTTATGCTCTCATATATAAAGTTAATTGTTTGGGTTTTAGGGACCCGAATAATCTTAGTTTTGATGTTAACGAAACTTGTTATTGTGTTGCTAATATATTTCATCAAGTGCGTAATTCATAGATGATATTGTATAGTTTAATGAATTGTGAAGAAAGTTATTTTGTTGAAATAAGAATTCAAGTGATGCTGACTAAATCGATCATATCTCATAGCTCGGATATTGAAACGACCTGATTCTGAAGGGGACGGATAACCAATTCAATTATCTACAAGTCGTATTTCAGACCAAAATGCCTGATTCAAATGTGTACATGACAAAAACATATCTGTAAATGTCTTCTGGTGCAAAGCGTAACAGCGAGCTACTACAGCAGAACATCTGTGGTATATTGGTCATAACTCTCAGCTCGCTTATCGAAATAGAACTATTCAATATGGGTTGGAAATATAAGAGCTTTTTCTTAAGATGGTCAAAAAGCTTCCGCAAGTCTCGTATTATGCAGACAAAATCAGCAGACTTACATCAGGAGTACCGTTTCGTATTTCGAGCATATTTATCTCATACAAACTCTATAGCTTAGTGGTTGAAGCTAATTATTCAAGCTCGGTGTCATAAATTCAAATCTATACCATAACATATGTTTTAAATTTAAAATTGTTAAAAAAAAAATTAAAATAAACCCTTGAACCGCCGGTTAACTAATGTTTCACGGATTAGAAAATTATGACTATTAGCCGGCCCGTCTATACACCCATCAAACCGTTGATTCGGTTAACCTGCCCGTTGACACCGGGTCGATTCTGGGCCGATTTTGGGTCATATATGACCCTCGGTAAGGTGTAATATCAGCAGACTTCGGACAACAATGTTGGCACCTACTCTACCAGCGTTGTTGCAAGTAGACGTAATCTACCAGAGCCTTTACAAGTAGACGTACCCTACTTGAGCCTTTGCAAGTAGATGTACCCTACTTGAGCCTTTGACAAGTAGACTGCCCTGCTGAAGCATTTGACAAGTAGACTACCCTGCTGAAATTTTTGACAAGTAGACATACTCTACCGGAGTTGTTGCAAGTAGACGTACTCTACCGGAGTCCTTACAAGTAGACCTACCATACCGGACCAAAAATAACAGACTTTCAGAAACAACCTAGAAATCAGAATATGACTATTGCAAGCTCGGGAAACTTATGAAAACTCTCCCAATGGCTAGATTATTGTATCTAACATATATATCATTATTTGGGGCTATATATACAAGACATGGAAGAATAAAAACAAGTGATTGAATATCAATCCAAGCATTCCAAAGCAAACCCACTTGGGATTCAAATGGGAAACTTCAAAGACAAAATCTGCAGACAGAGAGCATTCCCCAAACCTTTTGGCACCTCTTTCAAGCTTATATCAGATCTGCTACGAGATCATTTATGCATTTGGATTCACTCTATTCGTTGTATTTGTGAGCTAAAATAGAAAAGTGGATACATTTGTAACAGTTAGTGATTTATCACAACTGGGTGATGTTGTCTTTGCATGTGAGTCTTTAAAGAACATGTTCTTTGTGATATGTGTGAACTATGAGTTTAGGCTATCTGTGTGGTATTACTCTAAGTGGATTGTACATGTTTGATTGTAAACTAAATCTTCTAGTGTATTCTTCCATTCGATGGAAGAATGAGAGACGTAGAAGGGTTACATCAACTTCGAACTTCCATAAACAAATGTTTGTGTAGTTATTATTGCATTTATTTACCTTACTATTTTGATTAAACATTCTTGAAGCATTTTATGTGTTTAATAAAACACAAAAGTGTAGCTCACTAGTGTTTGATAAAATGATTCAACCAAACTGTTTTTACATATTTTTTGTACACATCCTTAAAATGATTTTCAAATAGTTAATCGGTTTAAAGTGAGTAATGTCGAGTGTATGATTTCTCGGTGCAATTATTTCAAAACACGGGCTATTTAAGTTCAAGTTGATTGAACTCTGTGAACTGGCCACCCACCCTCGAGATATATATATATATATATATATATATATATATATATATATATATATATATATATTAACACATATTTACACATTGTGGGAGGGGCGAATTTTTTGTAACTTTAAAAATCCGAACCTGTGTCACTTCCCAAATAGGAAAGAGATGACAACCATCATGCTTGCCAGGTGATGTCGAAAACATATATATTATGATTAGATGTTCAATATAAGAGAAGATGTAGCATCTGCTGGATTTCTTATCACCCTAATTAAGAAACATTTACTACAAATATTGATCTTACAGCACAACATATGCAATAGAAACACCAAGGCGCTTTATGGATCAACCTAGAAGTAGTAAATGGCTTTACAAGTCAATCCTAATTCATGCGAAATTGGTTTGTTATGTTGAATACTTGAATCCTCCTAAAAATCCTGAGACCATTTTACATTCTTTCCTCAAGATCCACTCAACTGGTTGCACTGTCTATTAGTAGAAACCTAACTACTCCACTTCCAAGTATCACCTAAACACAGGAGTTTCGGTGCCACCCTTAGGATAAAATCGTAAAGGTGGATCCAAAAGCTAAAAAACATTTGGGATAATAGGCCCCACTGCCCAGAATGATTTTCTCCAAATAATTTTCTTTGATGAAACAGTCAGGGTAGCATGAAATTTCCCCAAAAACACAATTGTGTAAGGTTATGATAGCGGGCCTAGTGGCTGACCAAGATTTTCGAAGGGCTAATATTATTTATATTTCATTCTTTAATTTCATTATCCGTTAGTGAGAAATAGACTACATTTTTACAAAACAAACAGAGTGAATAATAAGATTAACCTCTTAAATGTGTTTGACTTGATATTATTTTGAGAGGAAAAACAATTTACATGGAGAGCCTGTGCCTTCTTCTCCATTGAACCAATCACATAAATGGGGAGATACAACAAAATGGAACCAAATCATCTAGTTCTATCTCAATGCTCATAAGCTACCCACATGCTTGGACATTAACACTAGGTAGGTGAACAAACACAATAGAGTAAGGAGCAACAGTTATTGGCTCCGAGGAATTGAAGAATGCAGGTTCCATGGCCGGTATAGCGCCTGATGAATCAACAATTAACGCCTCCCCATTCAGCAAAACTGTCTGGCTTTGTATATTGCCATCCATTGGGGTCAGATGATATTCTTCTCTTGTTGCCACAGATACTTGTTTACCATGAGGCAATAATGTCACCTTTGATCTGTACTTGTGATGTCTGCATCTGTGCACATTCATTCTCGGTCCACTTAAGTCGAGTTTTGCCTGGACGGTTGTGTTACCATCTAGATTTATCAGTAGTAAAGTGACACCTGGCTGAAGGAAAGATACATGACACCATTATTCGATTGCTAGCAATGTCGATTTCATACTCGATATGTGGAAAAGGGTTGTTTTTTTGTGTGTGGAGGAGGCTATACTTGGATCACTCAAACGTACCGAATGTTTTGCGCAATGAGCATAAGCACGGATCATGTTAGTCCCCGTGAAGTTTGTTGACAAGACGTACCTCCCCATAAGTCGGTGCCAAAGAAGCGCGCTGCGAGAATACCAGCAGATTGTTAGCAATCAAGCTAGGATGAATAATTAGTTAAATTAAAACTACTCAAGCTTCAAATATTTGAAAAGTTGAGCCAGCAATTGAAATATAATCCAGGTGTTTAATACATATCAGTTTCGAAATATATGCTGGTGGTTGTAATAAGGCAAAACCAATGAAAAATCATAAAATTCATGCATATGCATACACAACAATAATGTGAGTTTATAGTAACATGGTAATATATTTTTGAAGATATCTGCAGTTAATGGATTATCTTGCAAACTTTTTATGGCCAACCAAATAAAAAGCTATTTAATAATCTTGAAATTATGGGAGAAAATGTTTCGTTAGAACTTTCTTTATTTTCTCCTCAAAATTTTGAAAAGTTTAAGGGTGATCATTAGCGCAACGGTTAAAGTTGCTGTCATGTGACCTTGGAGGTCACGGGTTCGAGTCGCGGAAACAGCCTCTTGCAGTGCAATGGAACGCTGCGTACATTAGGCCCAAAATGGTCCGACCCCTTCCCAGACCCCGCGCATAGCGAGAGCTTCGTGCACCGGGTTTTGCTCTTTGCCCTTTTAAAATTTTGAAAAGTTTCAAGATATCCTTGAGATTTCGGTAGAAATTTAAAACAATGAATATTATTACAATTGCAGGAATAGTTTCATTTCACCTGTAGTAATCTGGATTTGGATTAAAGGTGGTGGTGTTAAGTAAACCATAGTTACCACCAGTTAACGACTGCCTACAATATGTCTTCGTATTGTGAGCAGATGCCATTCCCAATTGATTCAGGTACCTATTATATAATCGCCATACCAAATATATTGATCAGCAATTAACTGCTATATGGGACAAGAACTTTTCCGTTGCAAATAACATGTGGGATTACCAGAAACTAAACACGAATGCATTCGTTACTCTGTCACGTCCACTATTGTATGCCCCTCCAGCCTCACCGACCCAAGCAACGGCCGAGGTCCCGGAGCTATTCACAATGCTCTGGAGTCTGGGGAAATCATCACCTCCAGAATCAAGGATATATGGATTGAGAATCCTATCTATAAGGTGCTCGTCGCTACCTACAAATACAATTGAGTGATTAAATCTTGATTTTTTCTAATGCATCACTATTTTACATTCTTGGCAGGATTTAGTACCTGGGCCTAGATTGTATATATGATGAGTGATCACGTTTAGCGATCCGTTCGTTTCAGCTATGTATTGTTGGAACCACCTGGCATCAAAGAATCCTCCAGGACCTATGGTTAGTGGCTTGATACTAGTTTCCCTGTAAATATCTTGGATTAAATTGTGTAGAACTACTGTATCAGCAGCATATTGATCCACAGAAATTCCGACACCTACTCCCCGCCCACTCAGTTCATTCCCTAACAAGAACCGAGGCATATTAACAAACTTCTGAGATTTCTCACAGATTTAAACATAAATATTGATGATTCTTACCAAGTTCCCAACCATAAATATCATAACCTTTCTTGACAGTGTAACGAATGAGAGAGGCAGCATTTGTAGGATCCCATGGACCGGTTGCCGTGTTATCTGGCTTTATTGCTTTCCCATAGAGTGCATTTACTCCAAAAATTATAAGAGCCCTGAATTGAATTCATAAAAAGTAGCCGCAACTTTTAGTATTAGAACGATTCTTTGAATTACTTGAATTCAAACAACGAATGAGAGCTTCTTACCCAGATTGATTAAAAAAGGAATTTAGCTCATCCCATCTAGCCAATGGAAGACACCCTAGGGTGAAACCGAACAACACAGCCGAGTTCTTGGTGAACGAAATGCAGGGTTTCGGACTATCTTCAGTTTGATATATGACTTTGTCTTGTAATGTGCCACCCAATCTGATCTTTATTGGTGAAAAGGCTGCATGATCATGTAAAAAACTAAAGTTAATACCCCCATCATTTCTATTGAACAGTATACAAAAACATTCAATTGCTTATTCCATGTTAAAGAATCTATACCTTTAATTGCATTTAAGAGAACAATATTCTTGAGATCCTGCACTCAGAAACACGAAACACATTGCGTAAGGCATGTTTGTGCTTATTGGCATCAATATATCTACACAATTTTAAATTATATTCTTTCCTTCATTATATTATATCTTAACCTTCATTATATTATATCTTACCTTATGATTGTAGAGTGTATAGATCTTTTCCTATTGTATAAGGTTTTATTCTTGGCAAGTAGTGATAGGAAACCATGTATATATTCTTCATTGATCATTGAATAAAGATCAATTCATGCCATATGTATCTTATTGTTATTTATCATGGTATCAGAGCCTAACCTGGTTATCTAAACCTTACTAAAATACAGCCTACCAGCCGTATCATTCTTCCCTTACGTCAAAGCCATGGCCGACCATAATGACAAAGATAAAGGCGATAATAATTCCGGTGGAGGTTTGGTGATCGATATCATGTCACCATACTTCCTCCATGCATCTGATAATCCCGGGCAAATTTTCGTTGGTGAATTGCTACTGGATGGAAATTACGGTGATTGGGTGAATGATATGAGTAACGCTCTATTCGCCAAAAATAAATTTGGATTCGTTGATGGCACGGTTGAGATGCCAAAAATGGATTCATCAGAGATTATGCATTGGCGGCGTTGCAATGCCATGGTTAAAGGATGGCTTACAAGCGCCATGGATAAGGAAATCAGGAGCAGCGTAAAATATGCAAAGACCGCACGAGAGATTTGGTTAGATCTAGAAGAACGTTTTGGCAAAGAAAGTGCGCCCAGAGCCTATGAGTTGCGAAGGGATTTGACATTGATGCGCCAAGACAACATGTCCATATCAGCGTACTACACTAAACTAAGAGGTTTGTGGAAAGAAATTCATTCTGTCACACCCACACCTCGCTGCACATGCGGTGGATGCACTTGTGAGGTTGGAAAAGAACTTACTGCTACCAAGGAGAGGGAACGCTTATATGAGTTTTTGATGGGACTCAATGATGAATTCTCAACCGTGAAGACTCAAATTCTGAGTAGTAAACCAACGCCCTCGTTAGGGGCTGCGTACCATCTTGTTGCGGAAGAAGAGCAACGTCGGAACATCACAATCACACAAACACCAGCACCAACTGCTGCAGCCTTCCAGGTTCAGACGAGGCGTGAGGATAAACCAAATGGTGATCGTCGTGGTGAAAAGAAAGATGGCCGACGCTGCAGTAGGTGCAAGAGATCCAACCACACCATTGATACTTGCTTTGAAGTTATCGGATATCCATCGTGGTGGAAAGGCGATAAAGATGGGGTTCGAAAACTTGCTGCACAACCGCGCACCGGATCTGTTGGACAACCACGTGCTGCTGCTGTTGGACTTGAAGGAAGTCCAATACCAAGAATTTCAAACGAGCAGTTTGCTAAATTACTTCAAGTCTTTGGCCCAACAAATAACGTTAATCAGGTGACATCGAATCCGGAGGCAAATATGACCGGTAAGATGTTCTTGGACAAACCATGGGTAATTGATTCGGGAGCCACGGAGCACATTACTTATAACAAAGAAATCTTAAAAGACAGAATAGAAAATGGCGCTGGATTGCCAGTGAAAATACCGAATGGTGATGCTATTCCGGTCCAAAGCATTGGAAATACACAGTTACCTAATGGACTTGATATTAAGCGCGTGCTACACGTGCCCGAGTTTCAATGCAATTTGCTTTCCGTGAGTCGCTTAACACGAGATTTGAACTGCTCAATGACTTTTTTCCCTGATTTTTGTGTCATGCAGGACTTACAATCGAGGAGCCTGATTGGGCTGGGTAAAGCATGTGATGGTCTTTATTGCCTTGAGCCCAATAAACAGGAAAGTGTGGCTTTATCAGTTTCTGTGGACTCCGAGACATGGCATAGAAGATTGGGACATGCTTCAGATATGGTTTTGCAGAAAATTCATTCCTTAAAGGATTATGGTAGTAAAAGTTCTTTTTGTGACTCATGCATACGAGCTAAACAAACTAGATTGTCTTTTCCCGTTAGCTCAATTAAAACGAATTGTTGTTTTGAGTTAATTCATTGTGATATTTGGGGTAGTTATAAAGTAGCATCTTTTTCTGGAGCACACTATTTCTTATCTATTGTCGATGATTATAGTCGTGCAGTTTGGGTATATCTTATGAAAACTAAAGCCGAGGTTGCTCATTTCCTAACTATGTTTTGCAATATGGTGATGACACAATTTGATAAAAAAGTCAAGAGAATTAGAACTGACAATGGGGTGGAATTTCAATCTCATCACATGATGCACTATTATAAAGAACATGGCATCGTCTTAGAAACTTCCTGCACTTACACGCCTCAACAAAACGGGGTAGTCGAGAGGAAGCATAGACATATTTTGGAAATTGCACGAGCATTACGTTTTCAGGCCTCATTACCAATTGAATTTTGGGGAGAATGTATTCTAACCGCTGTCTATATCATCAATAAATTGCCTTCCAAAGTTATTGGAAATAAGACCCCTCATGAGATTCTTTTGGGAAAAATGCCATCTTATGATCATTTTCGGGTTTTTGGTTGTCTTGTATATGCGCATACCAATCGCAAACAAGGTGATAAGTTCGGTGAAAGGGGGAGAGCTTGTGTTTTTGTTGGATACCCTATGGGCCAGAAAGGATATCGTGTTTATGATTTGCAACATCACAACATCTGTACATCTCGTGATGTCACGTTCTTGGAAAATACTTTTCCATTTAAGAACAATTTCGAAGGGCTCAATTTACATTTGGAAACGGGTTTACAGGAGGCACTCATTCACTTTCAGCAATCAAAGAACCACAATTTTTTTGATGATGGATTTTCCTCTACTATTAGTCCAACCATGATGGACTCAATTGGGCATAGAGACTTCGTCAGGCCCAGCACATGCATAACGCCTCCGTTAGTTCCATCTTCAGACAAGCCCACTCAGGTTGAGTCTACTGGGCCTTCTCTTGCTGACCCCTCTACTCGGCCGCACTCATCCCCGCTGCCACAACAGAATTCAGACTCAGATTGTTGCATTAGAAAAAGTCAGAGGCATAAATCACAACCTAAGCATCTACAAAATTTTGAAACTGATTTGCCACCTTCTCTCGACCATTCACAACCCAGTCCAACGTCAGGAACCTCGACGGTATATCCTCTTTCAAACTTTGTGTCTTATGAAAAATTTTCTAAGTCTCATAAGGCTTTCTTAGCGGCCATCACTTCCCGTGATGAGCCCAAATATTTTTTCCAGGCTATTAAAGATCCTAAGTGGCAAGAAGCCATGAAAAAGGAAATTCAGGCCTTGGAAGAAAACGGCACTTGGTCCTTAGTTGAGCTACCACATGGGAAGAAAGCTGTTGATTCCAAGTGGGTGTACAAAATCAAGTACAAGCCCAATGGTGACGTTGAACGTTACAAAGCCCGCCTAGTTGCTAAGGGTTTCACTCAAGTTGAAGGGATTGACTTTCACGAGACTTTTGCTCCGGTAGCTAAATTGGTGACAGTTCGTTGCTTACTGACTATAGCTGCTAAACGAAATTGGGAAGTACATCAACTAGATGTTAATAATGCCTTCCTCCATGGAGATCTTGAGGAAGATGTCTACATGAGACTTCCGCAAGGTTTTGCCACGCAAGGGGACACTCGGGTTTGCAAACTTCATAAATCTTTATATGGGCTCCGCCAAGCATCACGGAATTGGTACCACAAATTCACCAAAGCACTCCTTGCTATTGGTTTTCATCAATCTCGAGCCGATCACTCCTTATTTCTCTTTAGGCGTGACAATATCTATGTTTCTGCCCTAATATATGTAGATGATGTTCTCCTTGCTGGTAATGATCTTTCGCACATTCAGACCATCAAATCTTACCTCAACGACGCCTTCAGCATTAAGGACTTGGGCCACTTGAAATATTTCTTGGGCATTGAAGTCGCACGATCTTCCGAGGGTTTTGTCCTTAGCCAACGGAAATACACTTTGGATATTTTGGAAGAAAGTGGTCTTCAAGCAAGTCGTCCCAGCCTTTTTCCCATGGAGCAAAATCTTAAACTTCAGAAAGATGCCGATGGCTCTAAAGTCGATTCTGCTCGCTATCGGCGCCTCATAGGTCGGCTCCTATATCTCACTGTGACTCGACCTGATATCGTCTTCTCTGTCAATCAACTCAGTCAATTCATGAGTGATCCTCGTCAATCTCATATGGACGCTGCCATCCGTATTCTGCGTTATCTTAAGATGAGTCCTGGACAAGGTCTTTTTCTTCCTACTGCTGGCACTCCCATTTTGGAGGCATATTGTGATGCCGATTGGGGTGGATGTGCCTTCATTCGTCGTTCTAGTACTGGGTATCTTATTAAACTTGGTGGTTCACCTGTTTCATGGCGCACCAAGAAACAGACTGTCGTTTCTCGTTCTTCCGCTGAGGCTGAATATCGTGCCATGGCACATACTGTCAGTGAAATATTGTGGCTTCGTTGGTTACTTCAGGATCTTGGTGTTTCCCAAAGTGGCCCCACTTCCCTTTTTTGTGACAATCAAGCCGCTCGTCACATTGCTGTTAATCCTGTTTTCCACGAATGCACCAAACATGTTGAGATGGACTGTTATTTCGTGCGTGAACGTGTTGCGAGTGGTGAAATACTACCTCGCCAAATTTCATCGGACCTTCAAATTGCCGACATATTTACTAAAGCCCTGGGCTCCGAACGTTTTCAATTTTTACGTGGCAAATTGGGCATTCGAGATCTTCATGCTCCAACTTGAGGGGGAGTATTGGCATCAATATATCTACACAATTTTAAATTATATTCTTTCCTTCATTATATTATATCTTAACCTTCATTATAGTATATCTTACCTTATGATTGTAGAGTGTATAGATCTTTTCCTATTGTATAAGGTTTTATTCTTGGCAAGTAGTGATAGGAAACCATGTATATATTCTTCATTGATCATTGAATAAAGATCAATTCATGCCATATGTATCTTATTGTTATTTATCAGTGCTTAATTTTCACATCATAATGCTCTTAGTATATGAACACTAAGACACTATATCTTTATTCTTTACTGAAACAAATTAAATCAAATAGCAAGGACGAGTAAATTACTGGTCCATCATCATCTTACATCCATTAGTCACCAGAAAAAATCCATGGAAAAATACATATTTCATGAGAGCTAGTGCAGTTTATCCCTCAGTGGTTTGAAAATAGGCAGATTATCCCTCAGTGGTTTGAAAATAGGCATTTTACCCAATTGTGATTTTGAAGCAGACCCCTCTGGATTTGAAAATAAGCATTTTACCCCCTATGATTTTGAATATAGGCATTTTATCCTCTTGTGGTTTGCAAAAAATGTTATCCACAGAGCGGATATTTTCCACCTATTCACAAATCACAAAGGGTCAAAATGTCTATATTTAAAACCACATGAGAGTAAAATGCACATTTTCAAACCAAAGAGGGATAATCTGCCTATTTTCAAAACCACATGGGGGTGATCCGTCACTATCTCATTTCATGATGTTCTCAAAATGCGTTAGACACATGACACGGCTAAATTATCCGCAGTTGTTTAGTTTCGAATAGTTGGACGCTAGCTTTCACCAAACTTAACCAAACCAAAGATGCTATTCAAATGAATCCTGACTGACTGGCTACAATCTTTGATTCAAGTGGCGGAGTTAATTTATTTATTTTAAATAAAAAACACCTCTCAATCTTATAGCTGGGTCTTGTATTTTTGCACCCCCAAAAATTTTGATGTCAGCTCCGGCTCCACTCTTGGCCATTCAAGTTCGACAAAAACAGAAAAAAGCACTAAAATTGTGAACTTTAAAGCCTCAAGAACATATTTCTTCCGACCACCAAACTCAATCATCAAACCATGATAACCATATCGCTTTCCTGACGATCAAATTCAATAAAAAAATTGGTAAATCCAGGTGACGAACCTCCCGCGGTCGGGGAAAGGGTCGGGCTTAACCTAAAATTTCGGGGTGAAACTAGAATTTTCCTATACTTTAACATACCAAAATTCAACTTTTCCAATCGCTCCTCAACATGGGACCATGATAAAGAAAATGCATAAGAAAAACATACCAAATTCAGCAAAGAAGCGTGACCCCAACTGCAAGTCCCATAATCACATTTTTCAGGTGGCCACCAATCCAATGTAGCACATATAAAATCCTTATCTGTGTTGGCAATGGGGCTTCTCCCATCCACAAAAACTATGCCTTCAACAGTTGCATTAGCATTCACATCACAAATTAAGCTAAAACATAGCAAACCCACTATAATACAACAACCCTTTTGCATAGAGAAATAGCCCATGACTGATACATCAACAGAAGCCTTCAAGAACACTGCTTAATTTACCCAGTTACATGGCCTCGTTAAATACGAGAAAGATTGAAAATTTACAGATTTAAAATGTGCAAAAGATGATTTTTGGCCCATTAAAGGTTACTCAAAAGTTTTATATAGCAAGAAATCAAAAATTTGGGTTAAATGTCTCGCTCCTATCACCTATTTAAAGACGCAATAATGACAAAGCAAATGGAACATTGCATGGGATACAACACGCTAATATCCAAGAAAATGTTTGACAAAACTTTGAGGTGGATGCGGTGGTGAAATTAACTCAAGATTTAGGTGAGATTCTTCGGTCTATGTATCTATATCAAAATATAAATCTATATATGTTTAAGACAATTTAGGCCATATGAAATGGGTCCATTTCATATGGTTTTTACAAAATGTAATGGCTTATCCGATAAATCTATCACATCACTACCCTCGACTCTGGTAAGTAATAAAGAGTTTGTTTGATGATGCACTTAAGGGTAGTGCCCTTAGGGGTATCATCACCGTTCATTTAGAAT
The DNA here is from genome assembly GCA_907163345.1 of Haberlea rhodopensis. Classification (NCBI taxonomy): domain Eukaryota; kingdom Viridiplantae; phylum Streptophyta; class Magnoliopsida; order Lamiales; family Gesneriaceae; genus Haberlea; species Haberlea rhodopensis. The sequence goes on along the minus strand of CAJQUN010001087.1, from coordinate 10,989 downwards.
CTTTTTTTTAAAAAAAAAGATTCAATATAGATAGTGGATGATGGCCCTGAGGGCGGTGCCTTTCAGAGCGGCAACAATAAAATCGTAATAAAGCATCGTTGTAGAGTAGGGGGGAGGATAATGATAATTATAATAAAAAATATCGAAATTCGTGAATAGTTAGAAGTTCTGTCTCTAGGGCCACTTGATTATTAAATCTTTTTAAGTAAAGACTAAAGAATAACCTTTGACTGAATATTAATAACTGGGGTAGGTTCATGTAATAGGATTATAGATTCATAAATTATGTTGAAATTATTATATGGGTAAGATAAAATATATAATATTATGTTTGATGTAAATGATTAAAGTTAAAATATATAATATGATTAATTAAATAATAATTATCATTAATGTATGTGGGGAATTACACGGTATATTCTGCCTCACCATCTATTATATAATAAGTTTGACTCATTATCATTCATTTGATCATGCATACGTCGTTTAGTACAAGGATTTATGTTGCCACTGTATAAGAAAATAAAATTATATTTCTGTAAATAACTATAGATTTTGACCTAATAGTAATCGCTAGATCCTAAAACAATATTATCAAACATCAATTAGACGGAATTTCAAGACAAACGATTTAGTTTTAGTTTCTGGAAACAAAAGGATATGTAATCATGTGAAAATAGCTTATTCTCTACAAAATAATTGATAAGCTTAGAATAATAATCTCGCAACAAAATATATGGTTCCACCTCAATTTATATCAATCATAAAAAAATGTAGATGTATAAATTGAAAAATTAATATCAATCTTTTTTTAAATCTTTCAATCAAATTGTTATAACGTGTTTAACTATAAATCTAATTATACACTTTTTTTTCAAATAATAATTGTTTTGTGGCACTTTTTAATTAATATTGGCATAATATTGCTTGTATTACATCAATTTTAAAATTAATTTGTTTTTTTGAAAAATTACATTACAATATTTTTCAATTTTTTTTAATTGAGTTCAGTATCGCCATTATCTTTTTAAATATATTTATTATGAAAAAGACGAAACATAATTTGATGGTAACATTTTAAAGCTATTATTATAAATTGTCACGTTATAATATATAGATGTGGATGTGCATCAAAACACTGCTCCTAAGCAACATAAATATGTCTTATATTTGTTAGTTTGTTGCCATTTGATATAGAAATTTAGTAGAATAAAATTTGTAATTTAAATATTTTTTTAGTTACACGAATGACCTAAGCAATTGGGCAACTTACAAGAATTAATTCAAAAATGTTATTTGATTATATATATATATATATATATATATATATATATATATATATATATAAAATCAAATGGTTGGTTTTTAAACAAACCAATCATTTCTCACGGGCTGACTAAATCCTTGAAAAGAAACACACATTTCCTTAGTACAATTTAATTGTGGTTGTATTATACATGACCGCGATTATAAAATAACCGTGGCCTGGCCCAGAGTGTAATCGGATCAACGGATCGGTTACCTGTTGACCCGGTTCGACGGTATGAACCATAATCGGCCCGTCATTATACGAGCTAGTTACAGTTCATGGTTCTCAAAAACTGTGGAACCGATGGTTAGAACCGACGGTTCCACGCCTTAACTTTTTTTTAAAACGGACGGCCAAAATCTTCTATTCGTTGTAGATCAACGGTCAGGATCTCCTGACCGTTGACAAAGTTGAACCGGCGGTTAATCGTAAAAAAAATTATTTTTTTATAACCGTCGGTTCAATCGTAAAAAAAATTATTTTTTTTATTTAAAAAATCGATGGCCAGGATTTTGTGACAATTATAGATCGATGGCTAGGATTAAGTGACCGTTATTTTTCATGCCTATAAATATCCTCCACAACCATTTCATTTTTCATCAATCTTATTACAACTCTAAGTTTTCGATACATTATTTACTTGTATTTTTTCGAATTACTCAATGGAAGGTCATAGTGATCCACGTAAAGACAAAGGCAAGGTGACATATCCCGAACAATCCGAACCCGATGTTGATATTATACTGATATTGATAATAGTGAATTCACCGACGATGATCCTTTTGCTACACATGATACCCAAGAAAGTGCCCAAACAAAGGTAAGATCTATGTCTCCACTTAAATCATCGATTTTTACTAAACATTTTGAGAAGGTGACTCTTCCATCCGGAAATATGCACGCCAAATGTAAATATTGTACCAGTACGTATAAGTCCCAGCTCTTTTAACCCCAAAGAAGGATAGTTCGTGGAGGATGTGCATTGATAGTAATACTATAAATTGCATCACTATTAAGTACCACTTTCATATTCCCCGAATCGATTATATGTTTGACATGCTTGCTGGTGCTAAAATATTCTTCAAAATTGATCTTAGAAGCGGTTATCACCAAATTCGTATCAAACAAGGTGATGAATGTAAAACAGCTTTCAAGACAAGGGAAGGCTTGTACGAGGGCTTGTAATGACATTCGGTCTGACAAATGCTTTAAGTACTCAGGGTAATGAATCAAGGTCTCCGCCCTTTTATTGGTAAATTTGTTGTGGTTTATTTCGATGATATTCTTTTATACATTTGTAACAAAGGTAACATATTCAGCATTTGAGGGTTGTTTTAATGATTTTGAGAGATGAAACTCTTTATGTTAATCTCAAAAAGTGTTCCTTCATGGCCCATAGTCTATGCTTTCTAGGATTTGTCTTTGACTTCTACAGGAATCAAAGTTGATAAAGAAAATGTCAAAGCTACCCATAGCCTATGGTTTCTAGATTTGTCTTAACCTCCACAATTACTCATTTAAAAAGCTTATTCTAAACCAATTTTAAAGGTCGATCTTTTTCATATCCGTTGTACATGTCATATTTTAAATTTTTGTGTGTAAGATGAGTTGAAACCATTTGAGACTCATTTAGAATAAAATAAAAATGACTCTTAGATTTCTTTATAGTGTAATTGCTAGAAAATAAGAGTTTAAAAGTTTATCTCTTTCTTATGGTAAAAATTATAAATATTTTCTTATGATGTTCCTACTAGGTGAAATTCCATATATCTACTGTTGCAATCATATTTACCTTATAAATATGGCATTACTTTTAATGAAAGGGTGTCTGAACAATTTCATATTTATGATGTTGATTGGGAAATTGCTTCTATTAGTATAAATTTGTTGGAGCCTTTTTATGATGCTACTAAATTATTTTTGGGGTATTACTATCTAACTTCTTCAATTTTTTAATTAAAATTTATGGAATTAGTGAATGTTTTGTATTATATAGAGGAAATCCTTTATTTAAAAATTGGAAAACTATTCATCTTTCAATTGTTTGCCGCAATTATGGATCCTAGATTAAAATTATATAATGTAGAAATTATACTTGAATCTTACTACACTAACATGAATTGACATAATATTAATGTTAATCAACAAAAAAAGCGCTTTAATAATAGTTTATTTTGTTTGTTTTATTTATATGATGCGTTATATAATTTTAGATCTTTTCCAATAAGAGAAAGTAGTATCATTGGTGCTAGTAATAAATGTTATGTGTGGACAATGTTAAGAAGAAAACAAGATTCTACTTCGATTTCTTCTACTACATCTTTATTTACCGACCTTCAAATATATTTAAACCAAGTAATTAATTTAGTGAATAAGAATTAGAAACATTTGATGTTTTGGTATAATGGAAAGATATGTTAAACGTCGGCCAGTGCTTTCGATCATATCACATATCTACTAACCACTCCAATATACATACCTCTATCGGAGTCATGTTTTAGTGCATGTTGCAGAGTCCTTGTTGAAAAAAGAAGTAGAATAAAAGCGAACACCCTAAAAATGTGTATTCTATTAAAAAGTTGGTTGGATGCAGATAGCCGATTACAAGATGTAGGAGGACATGGTGTATCTTATGGGAAAAATGAAGAAAGTGAATGTTTTATGTTTATATTTGTTAGTTTGTTATGTGAATTTAATTTATAGAGTATAGTTACGTGAATATCAAACTATTTCTTATTATACTATTTTTACATTTAATTAACTTAATTAATATAAATTATATTTTAATTTTTTTAAAAAAAAAACAGCCTGGCCCGTAGTCCACGGGTCCAGGTGTTTTTGGTAACGTGTCATGCTGGCACGGCACGACCCACTCAATGTTGGGTCGACACGGCCAGTTTGACACCTCGACTTGTTGGCTCAATTTATAAACAATATGTACCATTTCAGCCATTTACAATGATTTATAATTTATATGCCAAATTGCCAATTTGATAATATAAACAACATGTAGCATTTAAGCCATTTACAATGATTTATAATTTAATGTGCCAAATTGCCAATTTGATAATATGTTAACAGTTCATATATATGTTTGAAAAAAAAAAGGCATTTCATATTTAAAAATAAAGCCAACTCCTTTATTTGTGTGGCATTTGGAGTATATTACATACATAGATAGGTGCTTTAAAATCTCTATATGTGAGCTCCCCGCCCTCGTGGGAGGGATATATAAGAGTTCATGTTCACTTTGTGTAGACTCGAGTTCTAGCTACGTTTGCCGCAAAATTGATTTGGCCTCTTCTCCACACAAAAAAAAAAAAATGTATCTTGGCTGTAAAATAAACATTGCACCTTGCTAAGGAAAAATCAGATCGATGCCAAGAATGTTAAATGGCTCTTTAATTAGATCATCAACAGAAACGCTCAACTGGGTTTATAAATACACCTTTCAGCTTAACCAAAACCACCACAATTTCTGTAGAATCATCACCTACAATTAAATTCGAAGTAAACAAATGGAAAAGAAAACAGAAAAAATAAATGGCAAAATAAATGAATCAGAACAGATCTTTCTATTCGGATCTATTTCGCTTCATTAAAAATTCGACATAACAAATGTGTATTATGCTCCGATAGAGATGTGCACCTAGCAAGAACAAGTAGTACGGTATTAAGGAACAAGATTGGCCCAGAAATGTTGGTCTTGGTTCAGGTGAGTTCCTCTTCATACTGCTACAATCCTTTCAGTCGCTCGATAGTAAAGCATTTTTTGAACGTAAAACATCATGTACCCTTGTGCAGATCTAACAATGTTGTCATCGACTTCAGTGATCCACGCATCATCACATTTGTACCATTGATTACTTAATCTAAGATACGTCACATAATGACCGGCATCGAGTTTACCCGAGTGAGTGATGACAGCAAACAACTCAAACTCTGATGAAAATTCACTAGAAGGATCTTGCTCGTCTCCGTCAAATGGGAAGATTCGGTTCCCATACCTACTTCGTAGAATTGATGATGATAGGTAAGGTGCCATGTTCATGGAAAATGGGAATTGTAAATAACGGTCAATTTTTTTCGACATTTTACGGATTGGTGAATGCTCAAACCTTTTGATATGAAAGCAGGAAACCAAAGGAAGCTTTCTTATAGACATCTGCTTAAGAGATTCCTGCCTTACTTGACATTGCTGGCAGAAAAATTTTTGGTCAGAACCCAACCGTTCCGGTCTCGTGAAACGATCTAGACACCCCATTAGGGTAGAAATGCTGAAATTTTGGCTAGTGTTCATGGAATCTGTTTCAGTATTGACAGAATTATTGGACTTTGTAGGTGTCGTTTTTTTGGAGCCCGCGAGATTTGATTCCAAATCCAAGGAGATATCCACGCATGGATCATACGTCGTAGATGTGAAACCACAGGACGTGCACATGACATCAGATCTCAGGATTCCAGAAAACACACGGTGAGCAATACAGCAATCTCCACTTCCTGCAAAACAGAAACAAGTGGTTCAATAAAATTATCAGGACAATCATGCCTACTGAAACATGCCTAGTAAACTAAAAGCCCATTTTCACCATAAAAAGTGCAACCGTATAATGCTTATATGAAGCACCTTATTCAGGAAATGAGAAGTATGCTCGTTGTGCTACTGAATCACAAGAAAACAATGTTATGTTGTTAAATTTACAACCTAAACACCCAGCTTATAAACATTTGCCACCTGAGTAGTAGGAAGCCAAGAAACTATGTGTGTTCTAATAACTCACTCATTAAACTAAAGGACTATTAGAGGTAAGTGGCGATTTGAATTATTGTGATCTTCAATCTTCAAGGATTTTTATTTTAAACCAAATTTCAATCAAAGATGTAAATGAAACAGGCAAATTTGGACGAGTGAAACCTTTGAAGCTACAATCAATAATCATCAAATGGTGAGATTAAATAACTAAACAAAATGCACAAAATGAGCACCATATTTGACAGCTGTTCGAAAATAATGCTTTCCAAATTGATTTTCACCATCTATAAAATTTTAAGCCATAATCAAAATAAGGATTGAAGAGAACCACAAGTAGGATACTTCTACGAGACAAAAGCTAAATGCTGCAGATGAAGATGACATCCGAATCACATAAAACTAGAACTAAGAGTAAGAGCGCCCTTCAAAAGACATGGTGATATCCTACTAAGAAGGAAAGGTTGAGAGATTCACGGCTAAAACCAAAATATTCAGATTTTTTAAACCAGCGGATCTTAAATGACAGCCTTCTGACAACTAACGCACTCGTAACGCTATAGATCAGCTATTTCAGAAGTGAAGACCCTAGTAACAACAGCACAGCTGAGGTTTAACACATGAAAAAATCACGACACAAGTTTTCTGTCTAGAAACCAAGCATACCAAAGAAAGTGTAACTTACAGGAGCGAAGCAGAAGGCAAGCTTGCAATTTGAAAATTGACCCTAAATCTGACAGCACTGGTCAATTTCAATGCCTAAAGCGATGACAAAATCTAGACCAAGATCCTGCATTTATAAATTGTTGGTTACTCCATCTGTTAAAAGTATTTTAGCTCTTATAGATCAGATGAGATTCTATGTTAAAGAAGAGTGGGTTGGTCGGACAAGAAATGTTAAGAATTTTGGAGTAATGATGTAAACCCACAAAATAAGTGGGATATGACAACTCTCGGTTTCATTATTATATCAAACCATACTAACATGTCTGTCTAAAGAGGAAAAAGGAAAACAAATGTCAATGGATCCTAAAATTACTAGTTGAAACTTGAAACATGAAAGCGTTCAACATCTCAAACGTTTTATTTTCTTCATTATTTTTATAGGAATAAAAAAAGAATAAAAAAAACATAAACCTTTAAGATCGTACAGAAGATGCTAGGTAAGAAGAATTTAATAGCACAGACAATTATTTTGACTTATTACTTCCAACACTTTATATTTGCACAAGACTCGAACAGATGGGACAAAGCAGTGTTAAAATGATGATCAGTCGCCTAAGTGCCGAATTAATGGCCGCTAAAACATAATGCCTTCCTGTTGTTCTGATAACATTGCACCAAAATAGAGCATAACATTTCCATTACAAGCATCTGATATGCATTTTGAACTTTTCAGCATGATGCCACAAAACATACTCCTAACATAAGGTCCATAACCAGAAAGCATACAAAATAAGTTGTAGGACATCAATTTAAGGAATGCAACAATGTTGGGATGCAAGGAGAAAATAAATATTTACAGCTATAGTGACTCATCCAGTTAGTTTTAGCCTCCAACTTCAAGAGATCAATATAGAGGAGAAATTTACACTGAATTATTCATCTTACCTTGGCTATGGTGCTTGCGTTTATCCTTCTGCATCTTTTCATGAATACCTTCAAGTATGGATATGAAAATTCATGAGCATCCTGTTGTTCATAACTTGCAAGGTTTGATGCATGCTGCCACCAACTGCAATACAAAATATAGATGAATGGTGCACCCTTTACCAGAGCTAACCAAAACTCTGAAAAGCATTAACTCGCATATTTCAGACACGTGTAAGGACAAATGCACACTCAGCAAGAAAAACAAATAGAGTCTTAAGTTATAATGAATCAACTACAAAGATCTTAAGTCCAAAAATTAAAAAAAAAAAATCAAAGGCAAATCTAGAGATAAATTATTTTATTTTTTACTCAAATACCATATAATATAAAAGAATTAGTGAAGTCACAAACCAATATTTGACTTTGGAAAAATCAAATATATAACAACACACACTATTCACTCAAAGATTCACACACCAATGTGGGGTAGGTACATCAAATCTGAGGTCCAGGTTCCATGTTATCTTTCCTGTCTAATGCATCTTAATAACTAAGAGTGTCTAAATTTTCAGCCAAAAATGAAACTCAGCTGTCTAGTTCATAACTGACACCTTTTGGGACTGCACTTGGTTTGCCACAACCACCATATGATAACTATCTAAAAAAACAAACCAAAGTAGTTCTTAACAGCCAAATGAAATCTTATTCTTCAAGAAACCACGATATTCAACTTAAATGCAGACCTGTATAAAAACTTTGCAGGGCTGTATGGTGTACGATCACCGGAAAATGCAGCTGAGAAAATGGCATCCAAATCACAAGCCAAACACAACTGCACATTCTTATTTTTGCTTTTGTTGCTCTCGCTCTTTCGCGTTGCAATAGTTCTATTCTCTCTCTCACAATAAAAACGATTATGCTTATCGCTCAAGAAATAATTCCTTAATGGTGGGGTATGAAGCAATGCTTGCAAAACCGAATTCATAAAACAAGTGTTCCAAAGATTGCTCAACCCCTCAAACCCGTGGGAGTTGACTAAAGGGCAAAGGACTTGAATTCTCGTCAATCAAAGCCTGCTCCCTCAGATCCGGGGCCCATGGTTTGTAATCAACGCGCCGCCGTTTCCGTAGATTTTCAGGACTTGGGAAAGGCACTACCCCTACCGAAGCAAGCAACACAGCGGCAATCGAAATCCTGGTCGTAGACCTGATCTCTGCACGCGCAGCAGAAGAGCTCGGCCCGGTCGACATCAACCACCCACCTGGTGTGACGTCTCCGCCGCGTGTTTCGCGGCATGTGCACGGCAAGCGAGAGTCGCGCACGAAACGCAGGCGTACAGGCATGGCGGGGCACGGGAGCAGGTGCCGCACCGGATTATTTCTCCGACACGGATAGAGGCGCGGCCGAGGGGACTGACGCGGAGGCAGTCGTGCAGATTTCGAAACGGATTCTGTCCAAGTTGCAATCGAAGCTCCGACAAATGCTGACAAAAATAACTAGGGTTTTCAACTGACGGCGCCGGATCCCTTGGATTAGGATTGATTTCTGGAATTCCGACAACTGAGTTTGGTGAGCAGTGATCTTCCAAGAACTCCGTCGAATTTGGTGATCCGATGATGAGGATGACATTGGGAACTGAAATGAAACAGCAATCGAAAACTCGAAAGAAATTCCTTCGAATTCAAAGCTGATCCGGGGTGAAAATGGATCTCTGGGTATTGAAACTGTGGATGAAGATTTAATTTCACACTCTTCTTTTGACTAAAGTACCCTCACATATGACTTAAAATAACAAATAAATAAACGACAGATGCTCTCAAGGAAAATACGCCGTCACACACAAACGGAAAATATTTAAACAAATAACATTTATTTATTTAATCATGATTTTGAAAATAATTTTTTTAAATTTTTGACTTTGTTTGGCGTTTGTTTTTCATATGTTATTTAATGTCATTTTGCAAAACAAATTTTTAAATAAGGTCACGAATCAAAAAAATAATATGACATCCTTGTTACGTTTCATAGTCATATCGTCAATCTCGTCTTGAGGCACACAGACTCCTAAAAATAATCCATTTGGTATCGGATATTGTAGGACACCAGTATCACTTAGATGTGTGTTGGACACGTCATGAAATTACTTTATGGAGTGTCGGATACTTTAGAATTGATACCCGCTAGAAGATACCACCTGACGAGACGACCTGGCTCCAAGGTATGTTAACTCGCCTTTCTTCGACGAGACCTCGCATACCTATCCGAGCTCTTTTGAGAAGTCCGACCTGTTTGGCCGACCTGTTCCGCCTTACCTGTTTCCCCTCCAATAACTCGACGAGCGACCTCTTTTGGAGCCCGAGCTGATAGGGCCGAGCTCTCCTCATTTCCCTTGTTGCTGCTGGCGCTCAGCAAGGAAACCAGTCCCTAAGATGTCTAGTCCTAGATATGCGGAGCAATATCAGGGATTTGATTGTATTCTCAGGATCTTGACATATCTGGGTAAGATTTGGATAAACATGGGAAAGAGTCCTTGTTGCAATACAACTCTTAGGTCTCCGCCTATAAATACCAGGTTTGGGGTATTGATTAAAGACTAATTTTATAATTGCTTTCACTTACAGCATATATTCTCTTCATATTCTCTCGCCTGACTTGAGCGTCGGAGGGGACCCGCCAGAAACAACTTCCCGGCCCCTTCTCACATTTGCTTCGTATTTTCAGGTCATTGCAGAAGATATTTGCTAATATCCCGGCTGTTATATTGAGTGTTGGAGGAGAAAGAGAGGTGAACCCCCTCTCTATTGATATCAGCAAGTCATCACAAATTTAGGTGATATCAATTGGCGCCGTCTGTGGGAACTATTTACTGAATTGAGACGTTGATATGGCTGGACGACGTGGACGTGGGCGTGGAGTCAGGAGGGAATCAGGGAGAAAGATTAAATCCCAGTGTGGAAAATCAAGATGTTCCTTCCACAGCAGGAAGATCAGTGCACCTCAATCTGTTATGAATGTGGGAGATATGACTATGGAGCAACTGGCACAATTCATCAGTCAGACCATGCAAAATACTCTTTCCAACACCAGGTTCTGCCACCAACGGAATCTAATCAACCCTCACCGCCTTCTCAAACAAATCAGGCGCCTTCGCCTGTTCAGCCAGAACAGGTCCGTGAAAACAATAGGGTAGCCAGTGCTGTGGTAGATACACAAGTAGAGCCTCCGCTAATAGTCCAATGGAAGCTGTATGGGGAGAGATAAGGCGATTTGGGTCAGCATCTTGGTGGCCGAACTCCAGTGGCTAGGAGAGAATTCCATTCTCCCAATTATTCTAAAG